>CM073579.1:3384518-3598924 GCA_037074715.1 Magnolia kwangsiensis | reverse complement strand
TATCCATAAAACATAAATTCCTGAAAATATGATGTTTATGCTGAAAACAATTGATGGAAAGCAATATAAATAATTCTCAGAGTCAAACTCATTGATAGAATTGGAGTCCTATAAATAAGCCTCTGGACATCAGACTATTCAATGAAGTTAAAACCCATGGTGCAAAAACCAAAGTCACCTCCCTCCACTGAATGAAAAAGAAAACAAAAACCACAAATAAACTTTTTGATGTCGGAACAATTGACGAGTGCAAGAAAATTAACACCACAGTATATATAAGAATAGCCTAAGTATCAACATCATGAGTTAATCTTCCCTCCTCAATCATGTATCCCTCTCCCAGAGGACAAGGATTCTTTTCCCTCTCCGCTGCCTTCCCCAGACGGGAAGATAGTCCTTGACAGAGGATTGGCGCTGACAGTCGATTTAACCCCTTATTTTGATAGAGAAACAGAGGGGAAGGGCATCCAATTCAGAAATGCTGATGGGGTGTGCGACTCTATTGAGGTTCAAGTCCAAGAGGACCTGGTCGAGGCAGCAGTTAAGACAAAAGGTCCGATACTGGTGCCACTGAATAGGAACATAGTCAGAACATCTTAGCCCTTACGTAAAGGGAAAGCTAGCAAATTAGGCAGGGTGATCCATCCCACCATCCTCTAGAGAACAGGGCCCGAATTATTGGCAGGGAAAACGGCTGACGTAACCTCTAAAGAGGTAGGTCTGGGTGATTGGCAAGGAAGATTGAGAAGGTTAAAGAGTAGGGCAATGAACATGGGATGTGTTACGGATGGATAGTGCCATAGTTTGGAATGCCCGAGGCGTAGTAAACGGTCCTACAATCAGGACAGCCAAGAGACTAATTAGAGGTCACAATCCATGGATCGTAGCCTTCCTTGAGCCTATGATCAAAAGTCAAATACTGTAATGCCTGTAGGTATGTCTAACCAAATGCTAATCGTTAAAGTATGCGTGAAAAATTCCACACAGCCCTTCCTGTTCTCCATTGTCTATGCTAAGTGCTCGAGAATTCATCAGAGGGCTCTATGGGAAGAGCTGGAAGCTATGAGCAGATCCGCCCCTGGGCTGTGGGTAGTTTGCGAAGACTTCCATGCGGTTGTGGACAGCTCAGAAAGAAGAGGCAGCAGACATTATGATATAGCCAGCTCCGCTGATTTTGCCGAAGCCGTCAACAATGCAGGCCTCCTAGACGCAGGTTTCTCAGGTAATAGATTCACCGGGAGCAATAACCAAGCAGGAAATGCACAGGTTTGGGCTAGGTTGGACAAAGCTCTGTGTAACATCAATTGGGTCACGCTTTTTCCTAGATTCAGGGTGGATCACTTGCCACATGCACGCTTAGATCACGCCCATCTTCTGCTGGCGTTTCCTCAGGCTACTCCTGCCACTATCAAACCTTTCCGCTTTCAAAGAATGTGGACCCTGCATGAGTCTTTCCTTCCTCTGATTAAGGCTGCTTGGGAAGGGGAAGAGTTGGCTCAACCTATGATAAACGTGCTAGCGAAGCTCAGAAAGGTCAAGCAGTCACTAAAGGTTTGGAATAGAGAGGTTTTCGGGAACGTATTTACCAATGTCAGGCTAGCAGAGCAATCCCTAGAACTGCTTGAGAGGTGTATGCAGTTCTCCCATGTAGAGAGCCCCAATGATGAGCTCCTCCAAGCCAAGCGGCAGGTTGCCCACATGGAGCTCATGGAAGATATTTTCAGTAAGCAAAATGCTAGGAACAATTGGCTAGAGGAAGGGGATAGAAACACAAGATTCTTTCACTTAACAACTACAGCCCGGTTAAGGAAGGCGGAAATGGTGGAAGTCCTCCTAGATTTGGGTCAGAAAATGTCAGACTGGGCTACAATTAAGGAAGAGGCTGTTAAGTTCTTCTCAGGTTTGTTTCGAGTAGAGCCCACTTCCCCAGCTGGCAATCTCCTGGAGACAATTCCCCCTCTAGTTTCGGACCTGGATAACACGGAGCTTATGAGGATCCCATCGATTGAGGAGGTTAGGCAGGCCGTCCTTCAACTTCCAAAAGATGCGGCAGCCCCCAGGCCAGATGGCTTTTCTGAGGCCTTTTATGCTAAATGTTGGGACATAGTGGGTCCCAACCTGTTCAAAGTGGCGGTTCACGTGTTTGAAGGAGGGAACATCCCTAGGGCTTTTACAATTTCCCTCATTTGCCTGATCCCTAAAACTGCAGCCCCCATGAGCTTCACCGATTTTCGGCCCATAAGCCCGTGTAACTGCATATACAAAGTCTTCTCCAAAATCATTTCGGCTAGGCTAAGTTCTCTGCTCCCTAAGCTAATCTCCCTTGAGCAAGGGGCTTTCATCCAGGGTCGGTCCATTACAGAAAACACTGCCCTTGCTCAGGAGATTTTTAGGAAAATTGATAGGAAGGTTCGAGGCAGGAACATTGCGCTAAAACTGGATATGGAGAAGGCCTACAACAGGGTGGAGTGGCCTTTCCTCACGCAGGTCCTTACCCGTTTCGGTTTTAGTTCCAGTTAGATTTCAATGGTGGAGAAATGTTGGCATAACTGTTGGTTTTCTGTGATCATAAATGGGGAAGCGTTGGATTTGTTCCAACCCACGATGGACCGCATGGTGGCCAGAATTAATGGGTGGACTGCCAGATGCTTAACGCAGGCTGGTCGAGCAACTCTGATCAACCACATCCTTAGCAGCATACCAGTCCCACACTATGGCTGCCTCCCCCCTCCCAGTCCAGGTTTTGACCGATATGGAGAAGGGCTCTGCAAATTTCTTCTGGAGTTGGTTGGACGGTAAAAGGAAGCTGCATTGGACAAATTGGAAGAAAATTGCTTGTCCTAGAAGTGAAGGTAGGCCGGGAATCCAAAAGCTTAAGGAGGTTATGAAAGCACTTCGCCTCAAGATGGCTTGGAGTGCGAAGTACAGCGAGATTGATAGTCTGTGGGCTTCATACATGAGAGCCAAATCACATGGGTACTGCCTCACACGAGCCACCTACCTGACGCGAGCCGCCCACCCCGAGTGTGCCACTGCATCCTACAGGCAACCCCACTCGAGCCCTGTGTGAAAATGTTCCTACATTAATCACCCCCGGTGAGGAGTCTCAAACACGAGACCTCCCACTCTAATACTAATTTAATGCAGGACAACCAGCCATTTTCCCTAAAAGCTCAAACTATTAGAGCATGGCGAATCAATCTCTTTATCTCATAGTCTAGACCCCACATCTCATGGGTTAGAACCTCGGTTGAACCCCCCTCGTGGGCCCCAAATCACATAGGTACTACCTTACACAGGTGGGGCCTGCCTCACACAAGCAACCCGTCCCACACTGGCTGCCCACCCCGAGTGCACCCCTACATTCCACAGCAACTCCACTCGAGCCCGGTGTGGAAATGCCCCTACATTAAGGCTGCTTAGAGTCGGCTATTCCTTCGAGGATTGGGGATCACCCTTTCTATTACCGCTTATGACCTGGTGAAGTATATCAAGCTAGTCCAAGGTTGGGCTAAGTTAAATGTTGACGGGTCGACCAAGAGGAACCCGAGGTTATTGGGAGGTATCTGCCGAGGGGCAAACGACAATCTCTTTTTTGCTTTTTCCTTTGGCTACAGGTAGGCTCGAACATTATCGCAAAGCTGCATGCGGTTCATGACGGAATCATCCTATGTTTGGATCAGGACCTATCCAAGGTGGTGGTTGAATCCAACTCCAAATTTGTGGTTGACACTCTCAACCGCCGATCCTATATGGCTTGGAAGTGGAGATATTGGTACAACCGGATAAAGGCCCTGAAGAAAAGGGGAAGTTTTCAATTTATTCACATTAGGCGAGAAGGCAAAGGCCCAGCAGATGGGCTGGCCCGCGAAGGCAGCGACAATCAGGGGAGCCGCATTTGTAGGGAGGCATCTGATTTCCCTCGCATCATTCGAGTCTGGTTCTACTGGACAAGGTTGGGCTGAGTTCCATTCGAAAATCTAAATAGGGGGAGGAGATCGCATCATCACAAGTTCCAAATGTAAAGTGCTTACGATAGGCTGCCTAGGAGTTTTTCTTTTCTTAGTGGGCAGCCCGAACTGTCTATGTCCTGTAAAGTTCTATGGATATCAAATCAGAGTTTTCTTTATTTTAAAAAACATCAAGATAAATATTATAAAATTTAGAAAAAAGACGAAAACCGTTCGATTCTCATTAATTAGCAGAAAAAATATCACAAAATCACTTTATACAAATGTATTGAATCAATCGGAAGAAGTAAATCATTTAACGTAACATCACTGGAATCCAATGAGAAAAAGAAAATTTACTTTCTAAAGATATTATCCTGTTTTCATGATGTATCATCAAACAATAGTAAGAAACAATGGGTATTTCCAAGCTATACAATTCTCTTAATATGAGGATAAAAAATGAAAAAAAAAAAAAACAAATTCACATAAATAAAAAAACCACCGGCAAGGTTTATTTACAAATAGAACTTTTTACCATGTCATTATAAAGATAATTAACACGCGCTCTCCAACAATTTAACCCACAAAAACTTGCATTCATCTGGATATCTTGACGTGGATGGATGCCATGAGAAGCCCACTTCTGTAGAAATTTAAAATTCCATCTTGGTTTTTTTTTTTTTAAGAAAAAAAAAAATCGACAGTTTTACATGAATTCAAACAAAATTTAAGAAATCATGAATTCTAAAGATGTACCTGATGTCTTTAACTACAGAAACCTTTGAAAGCTGATCGATATATTGACATTGGGAAATAAAAGAATTCTTAAAAAATCCCAATTTTGCAGAAATTGACATTTCTAATTATATCATCACGAATTTCAATAAAATTCCAACCATATGCATATGATAGTGATTTTATTTATAGAAATTTCATTAGTCAATAGAGATACTCATATTGTGAGCAGAATAGAAGCCATGGAAAAACAAAAAATTGCAAAAATTCAAAATAAACACCAAGTTTTCACATGCAATTCAGAAGACGTCTAAGAAACCACAACTAATGATTCCATCCACATAAAACTGCAGGAAGAATTTACCATGTTGATTTTCAAGTCCCTCTCTGAGATTTACCACTGTGAGATAATCACATGAAAAACCCAGAAATTTAAATCTATCACTGAGACTTCTCTAATAAACTCAAAAGCTTCACCTGAAAATATATGGCAATCAAGGATACACTTCTTTCGAAAATTATATGCAATGGAAAATCACAATACCAATAAATACCATGGTTTTTAGACTCAGCGACTCAGATAGATTCGTTCGGTCTCGGTCAAGTCATGACTTGCCTGAGTCAGGGGGGTGCATCCGCCCAACTCACCCAAGTCACTCCAATTTGACTCGGAGGGAATCGTCGCAGTCTTACGACCATGATAAACACATTGACCTTCACATGCAACTTTCGAGTGGAAACTTGAACTTATTGCCAACGTTTCTCTCAACCAATTCAACAAATTCACATGAAATTCTGTCAATTCTATTCACAGAGAGATTGAACTAATCAATAATCCATGAAAAGATCAAATGATCAAGCCAGGGAATTTTTTTTCTTTGATGGATAAAACCAGAATTCAAAATTGTCACAGATTTCTCCGCCAATTTTACATTTTTGCAAGAATTTCCAATAAAAATTAAGAAAAATGGCATCTTCTGATGATAATTAAGAAGGCAAAAAAAAAAGAGCATCTTCCAATCAAGATTATAAAAATTTTTTAAAAAAAAACTAAAAAAAAAAAGGCAAATCAAACCCTAAAAAATCCATCCAAAATCGAAATAATTGAATGACATTAATATCTCATTCCAAGACAATAGAAAAAGAGAAGGAAAAAACCAATTTCCAAATATCATCCCAAAATGTCCGAAAAACAGAAAGAAGTCTTAAAAAATTCCTCAAAATTCAGTAACTCTTACAGATTCAATCTCATAAAATCGATTGATTTGCATATTATGATCGAAAATTACCTTCGAATTATCTTCCGAGGCGATTTCGAAGATGAAAAAAAACAGAAATATAGGGTTTCAGACGAGATCGAGTGAAGAGGATGAAAAGAATCTAAGGAAGCGACGGAGGCTTTTATAGGTGCTAATCGAGCAGGACATGAACCGATGGTCCAGATGTACTGAATTTTTACAGTGGGCCCATGATTCGTTATTAGATACCGTTGATCTTATGTGACAGACTTTAGATGAGGATTTGACGGAAAGAATTGGGGATTGGGCTATCTCAGCTATCAGATCTTTGTACTTTCTTCTCAACCGTTGATGTATTTTTCTTCACTGTTCTATTTTGGGCCATTGATCAAAGGGTTCAGAACCTCTAATCGTGGGAATATTTTCCAGTAGTCTCCCATTCACAGTTCAAAGGATAAGATCAACAGTGGATAAATGAGCCCTTTTATACATAATGGGCGTCAGAACACGTTCCATCCATCGGGACCACGATGCATGCGAACGGATGAGTTCTGTAATATTAATACGTTCTGCTCCTCTTTAGAGGACACGAATTGCCTACTGAAGCCTGTGGGTCCCACATGATGTATTTTATTTATCTACCCCGTCCATCCATTTTTAAAGATCATTTTAGCACATAAGCCAAAAATAAGGCAGATCCAAATATCATATGGACCAGATCATAAGAAACATTGGTGATTGAACATCCACCATTGAAACCTTCTTGGAGGCCGCACAAGTTTTGAATGAAGCTGATATTTGTGCTTTTCCTTCATCCAGATCTTTGTAACTTAATAAACAGGCTTGATGGCCAATAAACATTACAGTGGGCCTTAGAAATATTTTAATGGTGGGCATCCAATCACCGCTATTTTCTTATCTTGTGGTCTAATTGACTTTTGAGTAAGTCTCATTTTTTTAATTAATGCCTTAAAAATATCTGAAAAAATAAATGGACGGTATGGATGAAACACAAATACCTTGGTGTGCCTATATAGCATTCTCGGTAGCTGCTACTGTAAGCGTAAGTAGCAAATCCACGTTCCTCTTTAGAAATGGTTATGCGAACATGTAATGTGAATGTGTCTGTTGAATTCTCTCTACCATTTTTCTTTTTCTCGCGAACTCATGGGATCCGAGGGCCCACCGTGATGAATGGGTTTTATCCACACCGTACATCCCTTCTGCTATATCATTTTAAGCGTATATCCCAAAATGAGACAGATCCAAGGCTCAAGTGTACCATACAGTCGGGATTAAAAGCTTACTGTCCAAAACTACTTGGGGGCACAGTCCTGGATAAGTCGATATTTGTGTGGTCCACTTGAAATGGATCTGCTGAATTCTTAATGGTGGGTGTTCAATTACCAGTGTTTTCTGTATCGTGGTCCACTTGAAATGGATCTGCTGAATTTTTAGGCTCATTTTGTAAAAATGATCCGGTGAAATGTCATAGATATAAAAACACATACATCAAGGTGGGCCCACATTCGGCCGGATCCACCGAAGCCTGCACGCCACAGCGGAAACCTCCTCCTGTGGGAAGGTAGGTGGGGTGCACTTTGATGTTTGTGAGAAATCCTCTCCCATTCATCTTATTTTGCCTGCTAATTTTAGAAACAATGAGAATTGAATGCCTACCATCCAAGCATTCATGGGGCCACAAAAGTCTTGAATCATGCTACTGTTTGTGTTGTCAGTTCTTTGCAGTGGGAGTGACCTTACAAACGGTTTGGATGACAAAAAACACACAGGTAGGTGCCAAGAAGTTTTCAACCGTAAGAATTTCACTCCCCACTTTTTTCGATCCCTGGGCACAAGTTGAGCTTTGGATCTGTTGTATTTTTGAGCTCCATGGGAGCTATGTATTTTATTCAGGCTGTCCATTCATTTTGGATCATTATTTCAGTTCAGCGTATGATTCAAAAAATGAGGCATGATTCAAAAAATGAAGTATATAGAAATCTCAGGCGGATCACACCATAGGAAAACAGTGGTGATAGAATGTCAACCATTAAAACTTCCTAGGGTCCACTGTAATATTTATTTGCCATCCAACCTGTTCATCAAGTTACAAAGATTTTTAATGGTGGCTTTTCATATTTTCATAGCTTCAAATGTTGTTAGATTTCAAGAAATATTTTTCATATCTACATTTTGGATTTTTCTCCTATTAGAACGTCATTATTTTCTGATTCCTTTTTAATAACATGTTTGGAATTTCAACCACACTTCTTTGCTCTGACTACTTGGGTTGAAATTCAATTATATATGACTTAAAGTAGCATTTTGTTTATTAGTACAGCAAAGAATGAGTCTATTTGTAAGAAGAAGCGGGCCGGGGAGTCGATTTGCATTGCAAGTGTTTACATGTGACATTTTCGCTGGACTTAGAGGATCCATCAGGTGGGGACCCTGGATGTGCCCTGTTCTTGCATCTATAGGAAAAATGGATTGTTAGCAAACATTCACCAAAACCTACACATGTGGCTAGATTAAGAGTTGGCCTAACACATGGCACGCTCTCATTGATGGGAGAAACTTCATGTGGCCAATTGGCCCCTTCATGTAGGAAGGCCCGCACACACTTGAAAGAGCTCTAACATTGTCTTTGTAAAAAACTAAATTCAATTGAGCATTGGACACCCTCTCAAAAAGTTGTTGTGAAAAATATTTTAAAATAAGTTTTAGCATTTTTGGAATAGTCCCATATTGAAAAGGAGAGAAGAAAAAACTGATTTTATACACGGAGTGTGGATATCTTATTATTTGCTTTGTTTATCCCTGAATTACCAGGACTTGCGGGCTCAGGCTCCATGCTAGGGCATGGGGGCAGCACTTTGTACTTTGCAGGGAATATGGGCCAAGTGTCTAGAGTGGGCAAATGGTATGAATAAGACCTGTGGCTTTTATAGATGCTGAAAACTAGCCGTTGGAGATAGGTTCAACTGCACATGCAACATTAAACCCGCTCATGC
This sequence comes from Magnolia kwangsiensis, assembly GCA_037074715.1. Lineage (NCBI taxonomy): Eukaryota > Viridiplantae > Streptophyta > Magnoliopsida > Magnoliales > Magnoliaceae > Magnolia > Magnolia kwangsiensis. The sequence continues at coordinate 3,589,981 of CM073579.1, read as the reverse complement.
AGAAATTGTTGCATGTGGCTAACCCAACAATCACAAAACAGCTAGCCAGTGAGTCAAAACGGCTAGCATGCAATAGCTAATTGTCCCACTTGCATAATGGTCATAAAATGCTAATAATGGCTAGTTTCTCATCAACAACCATATAATGATCATATTGAGTTATGACCTTTGACCAAAACGGTCAGCAACCCTGTCCTATATAAATAGTATCTGGATGGTTCATTGAACCATCACCAACACTCAAACCATTCTCACTTGCAACCCAACAAGTAGAGCAACAGTGTACTCTAATCAGTTAGCAAGGTTCAAACGAACCTTAGCCAGAAAACCTCAAGAAACATACCAAAGCAGTAGTCTAAATTTTCTAATATTCTTTTTGAATCCAAGATTTTTCTTTTGTTTATCTATTAGTTAAATTGTGTATACGGAGTTTCATTTGTGGTTCTTTATATTTGCTAAATGCATAACCACATCCAAGCTCGTCATATCCTAGAAGTGGTTTTCCTGCAACTTATCAGCATTCTCAATTACTTTAACAATAGGTGAATGACGATTTAAGAACAACGTGATCACACATGCTTTAGTATATCCTTCATTTTTGGTTTCTTTTTATTTTACAGAATTATAAATATATAATTTAGTTTTAACAAAAGCTAGGCATCCTATCCATGCATGTTCTTGGAGCAGACAACGGATGGTTTTACAATACTAAAAGATAGAAGAATATGATCATATACACCTCGATAGCCTGTAAGGTTACTATCAACATTGTAGGTGTTGTGAGCAAAACTAAACTGATCCTTTACATGGGAGGTGTAACCGACCGTAAGAGAAATATCTCAAAGTTGAGCTGTCTAAAGTATCGGGACGAGTTTTCTGAACCGATAGGGTACAAAGCTTGTAAAATATAGTGGATGATTCTCCTGATAAAGAAATGGGCCCTGAGCTGACTCTGAGATAACCTTTTTAAGAGCGGAATCATCCCTTGAGTTGACCAGATCGACCACAACTAAAGGCGGGGAAAAAACCCCAAAGAGAATCCTACCTTGAGCTAAGGAAAGAAAGATTTGATAAGATCATGTCCAAAGATTACCTCAATTGAGGCAGGTTCAACGATAACTTTCAGAGGTAGATCTCTATCCAAATGAGGATCCTTTGATGAATCCAATAGATCCCACATGAGTCCCCGTACTGCCAAAATGATCCTATAAGTATCCCCATTGCAATCGAATGGAGGAAGACAAAAAAAATGCAAGCTCAGGTCTTTTAATCAGAGTTTATCTACCTGACTTGGGTATCGGAGAGTCCATAGTTGTCATCGGCTCTCCATTGTCTACATCTTCCTATTTTATTACAGATTCACTGGTGGCCTCGCCTCTGCAATCGATCACATATGTTCAACCAGGTTTTGGTGATCATAATAAGTGTTGGGCCGAACCACTTATCAAGTGGCCCATATGTGAACATTGACTAAATCCATTGGCTATCTATTATTTTCTAAGAGGCAACCCACCTTGTAAATGGATCAGTCATTTTCTTTTGCACCCAGCAATCTTCCATGTCATTAAGGTTTTGGACGGCTTGGATGATATATACATGTGAGACACACAGGTAGACCGTACACTTAATGATGCGTGTATGATTATTCCTCAAAGGATCGATTGAAAGGACACAATTACCTATGCCCCCTGCTACATGTCGAGGTACTTAAGAGAAGGTAGGCTTGTCAGCTACCACAGGTTTTTGGCACTCAAATAATTAAAAGAAAGCTGCAAGGAAATGAGTTTAGAGAGGTTTCCAAACTGACGAGGGATTCTCCCATCCCAACCCTGCCCATGATAAGTTCAAATAGATTGGGATACAAGGACCCCACCTAATCACAGAGAGAACAACTTACAAGCAGTGGAACAGGGCTCAAAATAGATCCCAAAACAGGGCATAAAACAACATATTCACAAAAGATACAAACAACCATCAAACAAACCTTACATGGCTTGCTGAAAGTGGCGAAAGGGAATAGACCTGATCGAATATCATCCATCATACTGACAGAGTATCAACAACCTCTTCAATATAAATTACACGAATCCTAACTTGTTGAATGTTGGCCATCTAATGAAGTTTAAATTTTTATTTTTATTTTTTAAAAAAACCATAAATGTCAACTTGGGTTTGAAGACTGTTGGGGTGTTAATAGGCTAAGTATCCCAATCGGCTTGCCAATGTAAATAGGCCTAGTGGACCACTATTTAGTATAAAAATGAGTTCATTTTGGGTTAGGTTAGGGTCCGCTCAAGCCTAACTCATCTACAAACAGGCCTAGACTCAGTGTCAGCAAAAGCCCAAGCCCAAGCCCAATCATGGCCTGACCAAACCAACTCACGAAAAAATTAAATGAGAAAAGCTGGAACCAAATCTTTCATGGGTTTTGAAACATCTCTACCAACAAAGAAAGCATGCTAATATATTTATACGGGAATAATGCATATGAGTGGCGAGAATTTGGGTGGCAAGGTTTGGCGAAAGTCAAACTGTGATTGGCTAATTTACTTTAGCAGTCTATATTTATTAACTCAAATCATGACCCAAAAGCCAAACTCAACAAGAACCTAACTTCTAAGTGGGTCAGGTCAGGTCCATCCATCCCATTTGCCATATAACATGTGCAATATATTGGAGAAAGGAATTAACTTGCAATTATATATATATATAAGCAGATCGGTGAAGAGGTGATTTCAAAATAGAATTTGTTCCATACGATTGGCAGAGTGATATTTTATACTCATGCACTTTAAAGTTGTATATATAGAATATCTTAAATCAGTCAAACCAACTATGCCATTGGACTGACTTTAAAGATTTCATTATAAAATTTATTTTGATTGATTTAACTGTCCTAACCTTGATCTGATTTATAAACATTGTTTCTTAAATATGGATCACTGACTCATTAATATTTATAAATGTTTTTCGTTCTAAAGGGAATGTTTGTATCTGTATAGATTCAGTTCTATGCATAGAGGAAGGCAACAATAGTTGCAGGAGAGATTCAAGAAAATAAGTAAACCATAGCAAACATCTATTTGGCAATACATGCAATCATTAAGTAGGCGGGGTAGACCCTGAGCCCTTGACTATAAATCAGGCTAATTCAACAGGTGGACCATGCTCTTTGAAGGAAAATGGACAATTATAAAAAATAAAAAAAATAAAAATAAAAATAAAAAACCCTATAATAGTTTGTATTCATCATATATGTGGCCTGACAATGAGTGAACAAATGGGCCTTTTTTGGACCAAGCATGCATGTTCACATGGAGACCCAATTCAATGGTCTAGATTTTACATGTGCCTGCCAAATTGGCATATGTGCTGTGATTTACCTCTTCAATTTCTCCCGATGCACATTCTTATTTCCTAAGAATTTGGTATTTTTATGTTGGCTGGCCATGTTGGGGTCCACTGGATAAACTATCAGAATCTACTGAAAATACAATCTTATGCTTGAGGTTAGACAATAATTCTTATTATGATGAACATGATAATTAATTCCTTGTAGAATGCAAAGAATGTCAGTGCATTCGACTTGCTAACCAAACTCTCTACAAATGACAATAGTTCAACTTGTCAAATCTTGAGAAGTCTCCCATAACATATGTGGCTTGGCCCAAAAATTGAGTACACTCATTAGGTGGGTCACTTTCATACATTTAATATGGACCATCGACTGATTTTACTAACCATATGTTTCTGCTACAGGTGTGGCCCAATTGATGAGTAGATCAGACACTTGTAAAGTAGTAATATATATTTATTATTATTATTATATTTTTACAGAAAGGTGGGAGCACACCACCTATAATTTTATTGATACTTGAAAATTATATACATTAAAGGGGGCAATGCAGACCAATCTCCTCTCCAAATTCTCATTACTATAAGCATTCTATTACAACTTTTAAAAAAAAAAAAAAAAAACCATGACCTGATTTGGATTACAAACAATTATTCATTACTCATGACCCGAGTTTCCATCAAACTTCTTCAATCTAACATCTTGTAAAGCAATAGTTGCAAAAAAGTCTATCTTTCATCTTATCAAAGAGACGGTAATAGGCAATTCTCAAAGACTTCTTGAATATTAAAATGCCACAGAAGGCCCAAAACCCCAAAGCAAATCCCGGTCCCAACGCAGAGTAAAACCAAACCATTTCATGCACTCCATCATCTTGTTTTACATCACCACCAACAGGCAATGGACTTTGAGAAGTCTCATCACTATCACACTTATGTGGAAGAGGAGGTCCGCAGAGATCATTGTTGCCCATATAAATAGAAGGATCTTGAAGTGTCTGGAGCTGATTTCCCGATGGAATTCTTCCCGACAAGTTGTTATTCGAGAAGTTCAAGTAACTTAGAAAAGTTAAATTTGACATGCTCAGAGGAATTATACCCCAAAGCTGATTTTTAGAAAAATCAAGAGACTCTAGCAATGCCAATTTACCAATCTTGTCTGGGATCTTTCCAGTCAAATGGTTTCTAGATAAGTTTAACACACGCAATCCCAAAAGACTTGTGAGTTCTTCAGGGATTTCTCCAAATAAGTTATTGCTTGAAAGGTCCATGCATGTAACCAGTGAAATTGTTCTAGTGTATTCAAGCATTAGCCCCTTCACTGACACAAACAAGTTTTCCTTGTAATAAGATCCTGTTCCATTCAAAAGAAAGTGGTCTGTCTTCTGCTCATTTTTCATGGCCGTGAGATTTTGAAGACTTTGAGGAATTGAACCAGATAAGCAATTTTGTGCCAAATCAAGAACCTGAAGGGAAGTTATGTTTAACAATTGTGGTGGGATGTTGCCAGTAAACATATTGGATCGTAAATTCAAAATTCTTAAAGCCGGAAAGTTTTTGCCAATCCAAGTGGGAATATGACCTGAGAAATTATTTTGCCCAAGATCGAGAGTCACCAAACGAGTACATTTCTTCAAAGATGAAAGGACTTTTCCTGATAGGCTATTGTTGCTCAAGTGCATTGTTTGAAGTTGATGTAGCATACCCAAAGATGTAGGAATTCTTCCTGATAAATGGTTCTTGCTCAAATCAAGTGCCTCGAGGTTTACACAATCACCCAATCTTAATGGAATGGTGCCACTTATATTGTTTTGGGAAAGATCGAGGACAAAAAGAAACTTCATTTTGCCTATGGATGAGGGAATTATGCCACTAATTTGGTTACCTCTGGCAGAAAAGACTTCTAAATTGTGCATTGTGGATGTAAAATTGGGTGGGATTGGCCCAGAAAATTGATTGTTGGAGAGATCAAGTACTGTAACTGATCCATTCAAAATGCAAGGTATGGGACCACTGAAATGATTCGAACTCAAATCAATGTTAGCATAATCAGATATCATTTTTAGAGAGTTGGGCAATTGGCCAGAAATCTCGTTATTTGAGAGGTTCAGTGAATAAAGTTGGGTTTTTAAATCCCAAAACCAGGTGGGGATGATGTCAGAGATGGCTGTGTTAGAGAGATCCAAGTACCGTACACGTTTTTGCTTTTGTAGCCAGGGCGGAAACCGAGGACCTAAATGACATGATCCTAGACCAATGAAATAAAGCTGAAATGGAGGTACCCAATGAGGGTGTAGATTGAAAGCCAAAGAATTAAAAGACAAATCTAAGTCAAACAAATTTTTGAGGTTTTCAAAATGAGTTTCAGACACGTTTCCTATCAAGGAGTTGTAAGAGAGGTCAAGCCTAGACAAGTCAGAAAGTTGTCCTAAAGTTGTTGGAATTGTCCCATTCAACTGATTCTCACGGAGAATTAAACTTTCTAAGGAAGACAATCCTCCAAGAGCTGCAGGGATTGGGCCTGTCAACATGCAATTGACAAGATAAAGTAGTTTAAGATTTTTGAGCTCATCTAACCAATCAGGAATGGTTGCATGCATATGATATCTATATAATGCCAGGATCTCTAAATTGACAAGCTTAGTTATTGCTCTTGGAATGCTACCTCTTGTGTTCTCATCGAATAACAATCCAAGATCCACAAGCGAGGTAATATTTCCAATAGAATTGGGGATTCCTCCATACATATTACTCAAAGAAAGAAAAAGTAGCTTGATCCTACTCCACCTGCCTTCAAGGAGTTGTGAAAAGTTAGCACTTAGAGAATTGATAGGGAACTGGACCAGCTGCAACTCTTCCAAGTTGGGAAGTTGTGAAAATTGGTAAGGAAAGGGACCATCAAAATCGTTATCTGAGAGATTTAAAGACACAAGGCTGCTAATGTTAGCTATCCACTTTGGAATTCTAGAGTTGAAGTTATTCTCACAGAGATGAAGGACACGGAGAGATGTGAAATTAACAGAAGCAAGAGTTGGAGAAATATATGAAAGATCACAAAATGGTAAGCGTAGCTCAACGAGGGAAGGACACTTGTTCATTACGTGGACCCAATCATGGCTTGCCATGGAAAGGTTCACAACAGACATGTCGAGGTACTTTAGAGAAGTTAGGTTTGTCAACCACCACAGGTTTTTGGAACTCAGGGATGGGTAAGAATTTGAAGAAAGGTACAAGGAAATGAGGTGAGAGAGGTTTCCAAGCTGATGAGGGATTCTCCCACTGAACCCTGCATCTGACAAGTTCAAATGCCTCAACTCCTTCATGGAACCCAAAAACTGTGGAATTGGGATACCATAAAAAGCATTGAAGCTCAAGTCCAACAACTGAAGATGCTTCAGTTCAACCACAGCTGGATCAATTCTGCCACTTAGACTGAGAGCGTTGAGGTCGAGTTTAAGAACAAACCCAGTTATGTTGTGGCAGGTAATTCCTCTCCATTTGCAGCAGTCTGGAGCTTCATCATCCCAAGAAGAGAGAATATTGTGGCGGTCGTTGAGAGCCTTCCGAAAAGTGATAAGAGCTTTTCTCTCGGAATCCAAATAACTACCGCTCACCTTCCAATATCCTCCACAGTATATCAGCATATTTAAAAGAAAGAGGAAAATAAGAAAGACAATTCTCTCCATTCCTTCTCTCCCAGCTGCAGAAAATGAAAAAGGATTAATGAAAATTAGCTTCTTTGTTAATTTCTCGCTTCTGCATCCTTGATTTATAGGATTCTGGCGTCCTTAACCAGGACACGTGCCCCAGGAGTCACCACGGAATCCAAGTGACGTCCATTTGATGGCCGCCGATAGAGTAGCCGGGATATCTCCTTAGTTGTAATATTTTAATACTGCCTGGACCAAAATGGTTTCCTACGATTTGGATGGTTTGGATTGACTTTCGAGTTACATATACATGCCACGTTCGCTATGCCTGTATATGGATTACCTTACTCTTCCGATGCATCAAATAACGCATCTTTCCTTCCGAAGTTTTATTTAATACTTCCCAACCTGTGATATTCGGACATCCTGTCCGTACAAATTGTGGGCCCCACCATAAAGATCCCTTGGTGCAAACTTCAGGACGGTCTGCTAGTCAGGCATTGAATCACATTACCGGAAAGTCTGATATAGACCATCCATTCGCTTAGTGGGACGCTGATTGGGTACTACCACGCCTGTTCCTGGCTAGGTACGTACAGGGCCTCTGAGGTGTCACTGTGATGTATGGGTTTTATCTACACCGTCCATTCATTTTTATTTTTATTTTTTTCATTTCATGTTAAGGTTCAATCTAAAAAATAGGCAGTTCCAAGGCTCATGTGGACCACACAGTGGGGACTAAATACTACCGTTGAAAATTGTTTGCGTGCGATCAAGCTGATATTTGTGTTTTCCATTTATCTAGGTCTATGTAACGCTGTGAACAGGTTAGATGCAAATTACCCATCATGAGAAGGTTTCAACTATAAGTATTATTATCACTCTGCTTACTGTAGTGTGGTTCACTTGAGGCTTTGATCTGCCTCATTTTTGGACCATTATGTTAAAATGATATGAAAAAAATGAATGGACGGTGCAGATAAAACTCATACATCAAAGAGCCCCTATTATGTATGTATTTTATCTATGCAATCCATCCAACCTGTTGATAAGGGCACACAACATGGATGAAGGAAAAACAAATATCGGCTTCATTCAAAACAAATATCACACAACCTGTTGATAAGGCCCACAACGAGTTTTTAACGGTCAATTATCAATGTTTCCTTGTTGTGTGGTCCACCTGCTATTTGAATCCACTTCACTTTTGAGTTCATGTCCAAAAATGAGCCGGCCGCAGTCAGGCCGCACCTAAGCCACTCCCCCATTTTCTCCTAACACTTGTCACTTATGTGAGGCTGTCCAAACGGCAAACGGATTGGCTACTCCCCCTGCCACCAGCCAATGGCTGATGGCCGGTGCTCCGTGGGCCATCATGATGTATGTGTTTCATCAATGCCATCCATTTGTTTTTCTAAATCATTTTATGGCATGAGAGTAAAAACGAGGTATATCCCAATCCAAAGTGGACCGCATTACAAGAAACAGCGTTGAATGAACTTGGACCATTAAAAAAAATTTTAGGGCCATAAAAGTTTTGGATCAAACTGATCATTATTTTTTCCCTTCATCTGTGTCTGTATGAACTAATCAATATATTGGATGTCAAATAAACAGTACAGTGGGCCTTAGGAGGATTTTAACAGTGAATATCCAATCTCTATTTTTTTTTCATTTGGTGTGGTCCACCAGAGATTTATATACCTCTTATTTCTTGCATGAAGTCCTAAAATGATCTTTAAAAATAGATGAATGGAATGGATGAAACACATACATCATGGTGAGGCCCACAGAGCACCGACCACAAGCCACCGGGCTGGTGGTAGGGTGTAGCCAATCCGTTTCCGGGACGCGGATATCCTGCGAAAACCTTTAACAGGAAGTTCAGGATCTGATACACATATCCTAAGTCGGTACATGATCGGATGGAAATAGGGTTTTTTTTTTTTTTTTTTTGTAAATGCAATTCCATTCTAATTTATTTATATAAATAACCTTCTATTTAAATACAGAAGACAGTCTGAGATGTACGCAAAGTGAACAGATGGATGCCCCAAGGAAGCTAGTCCCTCCATGACACGTGCCTATCACTGTCCATTTTTTGAGACATTTATATATTAGCTTGATATCAACTGTTCTGGTTCTTCCTTCCGTGAACCGATCGCCAAGGTATGGCGTCCGCCACAGGCAACAATTTTGGCACACCACCGTCCTTCAGCATCGTTGTGGTTTCTTGGTGGTGGCAGGTTTATCGGCATTTCCATTGGATGACCGGTTGTCACTTTCCTACCGTATATAAGACGTCCGTGATCTCCACGCCCAAATGAAAACATTCGTCCATCGCGTGTGCACGCAACTGAGTATGTACCTCCACAAGAAACCTTAACTATCTCCTCCCCCACAAGGAGTTGAACCATTCGGGCCACCACTTTGCTGCTCTTATCATCACCAAATCCAAGTCTTCCATGCTCACCCCTACCCCAGGCATACACCTGTTGGGGATTTTGACCTGCGGAATCACACAGATATAGATCTAGGATAGCAAATCAATGGCACCAAGCACACAAGAGAACACAGAGAACACCCAGATTTAACGTGGAAAACCCTTCCGGGAAAAAACCACAGCACAAAGCGACAGATCTCTACTATGAAAATAGAAATTACAAAGAGAATGGACTTACCCAATTCAAACAACCTTGAATCTCACCCTTGCTACACCCTTTAATTTCCCTGGAACCCCTTTAGAAAACTTTCTCATTCCATTAAAAAAGCCCTAGGAACACCTATTTATAGTTTAGGCAACTTCCCTTCCGCATCCTAGTTGCGAAAGGACTCAAATCTGCAATTTCGCGCAAATTCGCGGAGCAAACTGCGTAACCTACGACTGGTCGTAGCCCTCCTATGACCGGTCTTAGACCCCTAAGACTGGTCCTGGAAATTTCAGGACTTGTCCTAAACTGAAAAAAAAAATAGCACAACTCGCTGGACTTCGAGTCGTGCCTGGGCTCGAACCTACGACCGGTCGAGCACCTCCCACGACCGGTCGTGACTCTCCCACGACCGGTCGAGCAACATGAAAACTTGAAGATTGAAGGCTTCTCCTCAACAATCTCCACCAAGTCTTTATTCTTCAACCGTGTAGCTACGTGACGTCTTCTCTTATTTATGCATCTCATCATAGCTCCTTGTGCACACTCCGTCCATCTTTTAAGCCATCGCCAAGCCTAGAGAAGTTACACAGAACTTGAACTTCTCTACAGGAACGATTTAGGAAAGCATGTCCGTCGGATCAGAATCTACGTGCCCAACCATCCTTGCTCCTGTCTTCTCAAAAGAAAAGACGTAGTCTTCTTACCATTTCACCGCTACCCAATATTGCTTGCTGGGGTACTTGCTCACAATACTGATAGCCTGTGAAATAACCGATCTAAACCAGACCATGGCATACACTGTCCAGCGCATTCGAATAAAGCTCATGAGATATCCTGCTTTTCCTCATCTGTTTTGGGACAAATTCTGAGGAAAACTTGAGGAGAGAAACGTAGGGAACGCTCTCCAGCTTTACATGGACCATCACATCCTGGATCAATACTTACACACAAGGTATTCCTCCTATGATTACCAAAGCCTACTCCTCCTTCAATCTCAACACCAAGAACCATCTTTGTAGACCCCCCGATCCTTCATCCTGGATGTCCCGAGTCTTCAGAACATTGATTTCAGATATGTCATAATTGGCGATCCACATGTCATCAACATACAATACCTGACCCACCATGAAAGAATCAAACCACTGCTTAGGCGACAGGCCGAACAACGACCTCCTGCAAAGTCTTTTCTCAGCCCCTTTCACTTCGAACCGCCCTAGTTGCTTCATGTAGATCTGCTCTTCACTTTTCTTTACAGAAGTGCAGACTCCACATCCTTCCTTCCAACTCAAGACGTCATTGGCCAACCAGCGTCAGTCACAGATCTAATAGACACCTGCTAAACCGTCGGTGCAAATATCTCTGAGAAGCCAATCCCTTCTCCCTGAGCATACCCATCGCTACCAACCTCGCTCTGTATCTACGTTGTATCCTCCTGAAGATCCACCTGCATCCAACCACTTTTCAGCCCACTGGAAGCTCCACCCGCTCCCATATGTCGGTCTGATAAAACGAATCCATCACATCACACACAGTCACCTTACACTTTTCAGCACCAAGCTCACCTAGAGCCATCTGAATAGAAGATGAATCCCCTACGATATTAGAGTCGTCCATGTACCTCGCCGATATCCTGCGATCATGTCGTGTGATTCTTCACACAGGTGGCTGCTCCACCTGCTCCGTATCCCTGTCCGCGCGTCTCAGCCTTCCTACTCTACCCGTTCATGTGGTCATGCCCAACATGCCACACACGTGCAAAGGTAGAATCCGCTACATCCACCGTAGCTCCACCTTTTGAAGTGCTCCCGATCAACTTGTACAAGTTACCGAGTCATTGCGCTTTCATGATTACCCGTTCCCCCTTGGATACTTTAAAAGCACCATCATTACCTGTGTACTTACATCCTTTTGTCTCAAGCACACCAAGAGAAATCAGATTCTGCTTCGAATTAGGAACATGTCTCACATCTGTCAAGGTACGCTCCACCCCATCAAACATCCTGATGCGCATAAAACCAACAGCCACAACATTACAGGCAATGTCATTGCCCATAAATACCTGTCCACCATCGCACTCCCTGTAGCTGGTGAACTAACTCCGATGAGGAGTCATGTGAAAAGATGCCCCTGTGTCTAGCATCCACTCATCCTTACGATCATCGTATGACCATCTGAGCGAAAACACAGATAAAACATCACCATCACATACACTCGATCCATCTGACGTGGCAACATTGGCCTCCCTACATGAAGCCTCAGAATCTTTTCTCTTCGAATTAGAATTTTCACAATCCCTCTTCACATGTCCTTCCTTCCCACAATTCCAACACTTTACTTTTCCTTTGCCCTTGCCCCTGGATTTGGATCTAGAACCAGAAGAACCTGTACCTTGTCCAGAATTCCTACCCACTATAAATAGTGCATCAGAAGATGTCCCCATGTCACTGTTCAGTTGTCTCATAGCCTTCCCTTGAAGGGCTGAGATAACTGTGTCGACACTCAGAGTTTTATTCGTGCTGCACATAGTGTCCTTGAATGCCTCATAGGACGCAGGGAGAGAATTCAGCAACATACATGCTTGTTCTTCATCTTTCATCACTTCCTCTATATCCAACAATTTACAAACCAAGTTATTAAAGTTGCTGATGTGAGCCTCCAGATCTCTACCCTCTGCCATCTTGAAGTTATACCACTGTCCCTTCAAGTGTAGGCGATTTTTTGAAGATTTCTTCGCATAGACATCCTCTAACTTCGCCCACAAACCAGCCGCAGTTTTCTCCCTCATGACATTCTATAGAACCTCATCCGTGAGACATAAACGGATCGATGATAAAGCTTTCTTATCAAGAGCATTCCAATCAACATCATTCATAGTAGACTTTCGCTCCTCAAGAGCACCATCTTCGCCTTGCTTGGTTAACAAGCTAATCATCTTAACCTTCCATAACTCAAAAAAAAAATTTCCTGAGTACTTCTCAATCTCATACTTAGCGCTTGCCATTATTACTAATCCCTCAGATTTAGATCTGTGCCCCAACGATCTCTCTGATACCACTTGTTGGGGATTTTGACCTGCGGAATCACATAGATCTAGATCTACGATAGCAAATCAATGGCACCAAGCACACAAGAGAACACAGAGAACACCCAGATTTAACGTGGAAAACCCTTTCGAAAAAAAACTACGGCACAAAGTGACAGATCTCTACTATGAAAACAGAAATTACAAAGAGAAAGGACTTACCCGATTCGAACAACCTTGAATCTCACCCTTGCTACACCCTTTAATTTCCCTGGAACCCCTTTAGAAAACTTTTTCATTCCATTAAAAAAAGCCCTAGGAACACCTATTTATAATTTAGGCAACTTCCCTTCGGCAACCCAGTTGCGAAAGGACTCAAATCCGCAGTTTCGCGCAAAATCGCAGAACAAATTGCGTAACCTACGACTGGTCTTCGAGTCGTGCCTGGGATCAAACCTACGACCGGTCGAGCGCCTCCCACGACCGGTCGTGGCTCCCCCACGACCGGTCGAGCAACATGAAAACTTGAAGATTGAAGGCTTCTCTTCAACAACACCTCCTCATCAACCGTCAGTGCAGTGGAGTGCCATCCACCTGCAGCAATATCAACCAAGGTAAGACCTAACAGTCCTTGAACAGGAATAGGTAGTGATCTCGGTTGAGTATCCCCATATTCATTATTGCCCCATGACCATAACATTCCTTCCTCTAGGAGTGCCAAAATTATGAAAAGCGCCAACTGGCCTATAACGAGCTGGAAAAATGAATGGACAACATAGATAAAACACAAACATCATGTGAGGCCTACAGTGTTTTGACACCGACTAGTTGGCTAGTGTTGGGGTCATAGCCAAACCACATACTAACTCCCCATGTTAAAGCTTGCCACAGTAGATGCATAGGATCTAATAATTTGACCCGAGAACTTAAAACCAATTATGCATTGGCATGCCCCAAAATGGAGGCCCATTAAGAGTCATTCTTCTGTCCAAAACTGGATGAAGGGAAACAATAAATATCAGCTTGATCCAAAACTTTTATGGCCACCAAAAAGTTTTTTAATGGTCACATTCAATCAACACTTTTTCCTGTAATGTCATCTACTTGAGATTAAGATATATCTCATTTTTGGGATCATACCATAAAATGATATAGAAAAGTAGATGTACGACATGGATGAAACACTTACATCATGGTGGGGCCCACGGAGCACTGACAACTAGCCATTGGCTGGTGGAAGTGGAGTAGCCAATCCGTGTCCATCACATGATCCATCTGACCTAAAATTCAGGTTGCAGCTTCTACACGGTGAAGCTTACCTGATGAATGGATCACATATTGCCGACATAGGGATAATGGTACTTATAGTTCTACTCGCATGAGTAGCCTTAGAAAGGATCACATTATAACATTAAAAGAGAGGAAAGGGATGGACAATAAGTTAGTCATGATGCATGAACCCTCTATCAATTTATTCACGGTAGAATAGGAATCTGTGCAGATGATGACTAGGGAAAAATCTTCGTCTATCAAAGTATGGACCTCACACTTGAAAAGAGGTGCAAATGATAGACGAGGAGCAAGTCATGCACATCGAAGCCCCTATTGATTTATTCACGTTAGGTAAATCGAAAGCTATGGAGATGGTAATTGAAAGACCTTCATCTATCAAAATGTGTACCCATACATGAAAGAGAGGGAAAGGATTGACGAATAGTAAGTCATGCACATCAAAGCCCCAGTCAATTTATTCACGCTAGTGTAGAAAGTTGTGCAAATGGTGACTATGGAAAAACATCCATCTATCAAAATATGGACCCCACATGTGAAAAGAGAGGTGAGGAGTAAGTCATGCACATTGAACCCCCTATCAATTTATTCACATTAGGTATCATAGAAAGTTGTGCAGAAGGTGACCACCGAAAGATCGTCTATCAAAATGTGGACACCCTACATGAAAAGATAGGCAAAGGATTGATGAGTAGTATTTCATGCACGTCAAACCCTCTATCAATTTATTCATGATAATGTATAAAGTTGTGCAAATGGTGACCATAAACCTCCATCTATCAAAATATGGACCCCACACTTGAAAAAAGAAGCAAATGATAAATAAGGAGCAAGTCATGCACATTGAACCATCTATTAATTTATTCGTGTTAGGGCCTATTTGGATTCGCGTATAGTATTGTATTGTATTTGGGTACTGTTCATGTATACATTGGATGGTTTTCAGAATACATCCAAATCAATCAGATACTGATCAATGTTTGGATAGGAGGTAGTGTTTGGCATATTATACAATACGTTATACCGATCAATATTTGGATAGGATGTATTATATCTGCGTATTGTATAATCTTAATTATGTCGAGTGGCCTATTTGACGTATGGAACTTTCTGATTTCTAGCCTAGATGATTTTCACATTGAAATGTACCAAATGAACGGTCCGGATCTTACACAACATAGGTACCAGATATCTTGTAATCGTACAAATTTCAAACTTTCATCTGCTACCGAATACAACGCAATGAATACGAAGTATTGACGGTAATAGAACCCATTGACAATACTATACCGTCAGTTCAAAAATTTGGTTGGAGTTTGTATTCTCACGCATGGGATTCAACTCCTATTCACTCCAATCCAAACACAGTAAACATTAAATCATAACTTCTAATACGATACAATACATCCCAAAACGCGTATCCAAATAGGCCCTTAGGTAGCGTAGAAAGCTATGCAGATGGTAACCATTGAAAGACCTTCATCTATCAAAATGTAGATTCTCTACATGAAAAGAAAGGCAAATGCTTGACGAGTAGCAAGTCATGCACATCGAACCCTCTATCAATTTATTTATGCTAGTGTAAAAAGTTATGCAAATGATGACTATGAGAAAAACCTCCATCTATAAAAATGTGGATCCCACACATGAAAAGAGAGGCAAAAGATTGGCGAGGTGCAAGTCATGCACGCCGAACCCCTATCAATTTATTCATGATAACTTAGAAAGTCGTGTAGATTGTGACTATAGAAAGACCTCAATCTATCAAAATGCGAACCCTACACATAAACAGAGAGGTAAATGATTGATAAGGAGCAATTCATGCACCTCAATTCCCTCATTATTTTATTCACACGTGTAGAAAGTTTTGCAAATGGTAACAGTAACGACCTTAATTTTTTAGTCATAAAAGACATGGATTATCCAAATTAATAATTTAATTTTGTGATTATTAACAAAACTAAGCACTTAACTTAGTTGGTAGGGGCGCTCTTGGTGAAAGAATAGGTAAAAAAAGAAATCCCTATCCAGAAACAAAACATGAAAATCGAAAAAAAATTCTGCAGATCTGCAATTTTGCGCATACGTTTGATGACACCTTCAATGGGTCTTCGATGTCATCGAACTTAACCTTCGATGACATCAGACCCATTTTGATGTTATCGAAAAATATCAAAATTATCCATAGACAAAACACGAAAATTGAATTTTCTCAATTGCATCAAACTTGATCTTCGATGTCATTGAACCCTCTTTGATGTCATTAAAATAATACCTAATATGCCCAACAACCAACTAGAGAAAATTCAGAAATTCTGAATGGGATCGGGCACTGTTCGATGACATCGAATGGTTTGTCAATGGCATCCAAAGACCATGTTTTGTTAGGCTGGAACTGGAAATGAGTAAATGTAAGTGTAAGTGCTTGTATATCATCCATCACACTGGCAGAGTATCAACTACCTCTTCCCCAAAATTACATGAATCTTAACTGGTTGACTGGTGGGCATCTAATGGAATGTTAAATAAAAAAGGGTTGGGTCAATCTAATTTTGATCCAACTAACTTAAAACTAGGTTTGAACTGAGTTGGATTTTGAGCTTTCTTAGGTAGAAGTGAGTACGTACATAGACCAGTTTTGACCGATACATCAAGGATTTAGGGTTTAAGGTTGGCCCAAAAGGGAGGGGGTGATTGAATTTGTTGGCTTGTAAGTCCTGATGTAGAGTGGGTCGTGAACACTTTCATGGCCAAGATGGATTAGAGAAAGCCCGATTAGAGGTGGAGGTGATCAAGACCGTCAGAATCGTAAAATAGTCGTATCTTGGAAACCTAAAAGAGTTTTTCGACATATCATGTATGGTTTTGGGGTAGTAGAAGCTACTTTAGCCAACCAACCCGCCATGCCAGGTTGCCCACACTAGATTTACGAGATTCTATCAGATAGATGGTCAAAAGTCTATTTTATTTTTGTTTTTACTATAAATGTAAGTTATTTCCACTTTTACTATAAATAGTAAGTTTTAATTTAATCATAACTTTTGATACTTTGAGATTTAGGAGTCATGCCCAATATGAAAATGGCATAGAAAAATTAGGAGAATAATGTGATTAGGCCAAATTGGACACTACTATTTTTAGTCGAAAACCATGAAGTTTAGTAGGAATACCGTCTATAAATAGTAAGTTTACTATTTATAATAAGTCGCGTTTTTCTGAGGATAGGTGTATATATCTAAGTGTGCATGTAATTGGTTACTTATAAATCGAGACGTTACAGTTCGAGTCTAAAATTCCATCCCAAGTTTGAGTTCACTATTTAAAGGATTGTAAATTTATTTTTTAAAATCACCAATCAATTTATTTCGAATTATTAGAAATTATTTTTGTTTTCATCCCTTGTGGATTCGAGGAATCTCTATGAGGATTCCAGAGAAGCTCCGTGGATTCGGAGTAGTTATCACTATAGAAGATGGTGATCGACCTCATCACGTCCTTCCCTATGTCAGGTCAGGCTTAAGTAAAAATAATGTGGCCCATCTAAGTATGCGTTGGTGGTTAAAAAGACAAAAATAATAATATATGCTCTTCTCAACTGTAGTGATGAGGTGACTCGTTGTTGGATCACTTGAAAATAGTGTTGTGTATAGCTATATGTATTCTCTCGACATGTTGTGCAGCTGACGGATGAGTTATTGGTCTGTTGGTGAGGGCTAGATCAGTCGATGAAATTGGTCTGTCTGGAAGATTTGTTGAGGACGGTATTCTAATGATGGTCTATTTAGAAGGTCTGAAATTAGAACTGATGATGTCAACCTGTCTAGAATGTATAGATTTAAGGTTGTTGATGTTAGTCTGATGATGTTGTATGATTATTGGTTGGAGGAGTGAGTTGTTTGATGTGTTTTGGTAAGAGTCTTCTTTTTCGTTTGATCTGAATTGTGGGATGGAAGGTGTGGAAGGCATGGAGTTTGTTTGGGTCTGCGAGATGTGCTACTACTATTGGTCGCAGGCAATGTATGGGGCCAAGCATTACACCATTTAAGATATGGTCTGTGGTGGGGTAGTTTTGTGATATATTGATATTGGTGCAACCCATTTATTGATGTAGAGTAATTCATGGATAGTTTCATGGCCAAGATGGACCAGAAAAGGCCCGATCAAAGACAGAAGTGATCTGGACCGTTAGGACTTTAAAACGGAAAAATCTAGCAAACCAGAATGAGTTATCTGACATGCCTATATGATTTTGGGGTAGTACGAGCCACCACGCCGAATTTGTGAGATACCATCAGATCTTCGGTCAAATTCCCATTTTATTTTTGTTTTTACAATTTCTGTTAAGTTTTAGTTTGATTATTACTTTTTATTTGTTAAGCTTTAGGAGTTGTGTCAAACATGAAAAGTGCAGGAGAATATCATAGTGAAGCCAAATAGGATAATTACTATCATTTAAGTAATAATTACTATTTATAGGGGCAGCGATTTTGTTCTAAAGTGGGTTCATATCATTTAAGTCATGGGTATGGTGGACATCTTTTGGATGCCCATTTCCCTACATATCCCATATCGAAAGATCCAAGACACAAATATTATATGAATATTCAATAATCCTAGCCACACCCAATTGAAGCTCACGATCTGGCTTGTGAGAATAACTATAGATGCATGTCAAGCTATACTAGACTAATAGGGCAACATTAAGTCTCGGTGGATCCCTTGTTCTAGCAACAATATACATCCCTGCTGTGGGCCCATTTTTGCATACTGGGCACTAGGACATGCAAATCATGGCACATCAGGACCCTATCACTACTCTTGCACACATGAATGGCTGTGATTGAAGTTAAAGTCAAGCTGTCAACATTTGAATGGGCCTAATAACACTTTAATGTTACCATTGTCATAACCCCACCCTTTCCAAACGAATATGCACGAAATTCTCCAAAAGAATTTATATCATTATCATGGTCTGGCCCGGCTCTTTCCAAATGAAGACGCACAAAATTCTCCAAAAGAATTTATAAGAGGTCCTAGTATTTTTTGTATTTTACTATAATACTAACTAACCATATTTTTCTCTAAGCACTTACGCATCATATAAGACTATTCAAACGTCTAAATAAGACTTATAGGGAAACATTTAGTCTCGATGTGCATTGGGTTCATATGATTTAGGCCATGGGTATGGTGGAAATCCTTTGGATGCCTATTTCCCTACATATCCCACATCGGAAGATCCAAGCCACAAATCTTAGGTGATTGTTCAATAATCCTAACCATCCAATTGAAGCCCATGATTTGGCTTATGGGAATGACTATAGATGCATGCTAAACAATACTGGAATAATAGGGCAACATTTAGTCTTGATGGATCCCTTGTTTTAGCATTAATATCCATCCCTGTTGTGGGCCCATTTTTGCATGCTGGGCACCATGACATATAAATCATGACACATCGGGACCCTATCACTACTCTTGCACGCATGAATGGTTGTGATTAAAGTCAATGTCAAGAAGTCAACATTTGAATGGGCCCAATAATACTTTAGTGTTATCATTGTCATGGCCCCTTCCTTTCCAAACGAAGACGCACGAAATTCTCCAGAAGAATTTATATCATTGTCATGGTCCAGCCCTGCCCTTTCCAAACGAAGACGCATGAAATTTCCCAAAAGAATTTATAAGAGGTCCTCATATTTTTTTGTATTTTACCATAATATTAGCTAACCATTTTTTTTTCTAAGCACTTACGCATCATATAAGACTATTTGAACGTTCAAATAAGACTTATAGGACAACATTTAGTTTCAATGTGCAGTGGGTTTGTATGATTTAGGCCATGGGTATGGTGGAAATCCTTTAGATGCCCATTTCCCTACATATCCCACATCGGAAGATTCAAGCCACAAATCTTAAGTGAATATTTAGTAATCCTAGCCACCCAATTGAAGCCCATGGTCTGGCTTGTGGGAATGGCTATAGATGCATGCTAAGCTATACTGGACTAATAAGACAACATTTAGCCTCGATGGATCCCTTGTTTTAGCATCAATAGTCATCCCTGTTGTGGGCCCATTTTTACATGCTGGGCACCAGGACATAAATCATGGCACATTAGGACCCCATCACTACTCTTGCATGCATGAATGGTTGTAATTAAAGTCAATGTCAAGCAGTCAACATTTGAATGGGCCCTATAATACTTTAGTGCTATTATTGTCATGACCTTGCCTTTTCTAAACGAAGATGCACGAAATTCTCCAAAAGAATTTATATCATTGTCATGGTCCGGCCCCGCCCTTTCCAAACGAAGAAGCATGAAATTCTCTGAAAGAATCTATAAGAGGTCCCTATGTTTTTTGTATTTTACTATAATACTACTTAATCATCATTTTTTTTAAACACTTACACATCATATAAGACTATTCAAATATCCAAATAAGACTTATAGGGCAATATTTAGTCTCAATGTGCACTGGGTTCGTATGATTTAGGCCATGGGTATGGTGGACATCCTTTAGATGTTTGTTTCTCTACATATCCCACATCGGAAGATCCAGGCCACAAATCTTAGGTAATGTTCAATAATCTTAGCCACCCAATTGAAGCTCATGATCTGCCTTGGGGGAATGGCTATAGATGCATGTCAAGCTATACTGGACTAATAGGGCAACATTAAGTCTCGATAGATCCCTTGTTCTAGCATCAATATCCCTCCCTATTGTGGGCCCATTTTTGCATACTGGGCACTAAGACATGCAAATCATGGCACATCAGGACCTTATCACGGCACATCAGGACCTTACCACTACTCTTGTACACATGAATGGCTGTGATTGAAGTCAAAGTCAAGATGTCAACATTTAAATGGATTCAATAATACTTTAGTGATATCATTGTCATGGCCCCGCCCTTTCCAAACGAATACGCACGAAATTCTCCAAAATCCTTTATATCATTGTCATGGTCTGGGCCTGCCCTTTCCAAATGAAGACGTACAAAATTCTCCAAAAGAATTTATAATAGGTCCCAGTGTTTTTTATATTTTACCATAATATTAATTAACCATCATTTTCTCTAAGCACTTACGCATCATATAAGATCATTCAAACGTCCAAATAAGACTATTCAAACGTCCAAATAAGACTTATAGGGCAACATTTAGTCTCGATGTGCAGTGGATTTGTATGATTTATACCATGGGTATGGTGGACATCCTTTGGACGCCCATTTCCCTACATATCCCACATCGAAAGATCCAAGCCACAAATCTTAGGTGAATGATCGATAATCCTAGCCACTCAATTAAAACCCATGATCTAGCTTATAGGAATGTCTATAAATACATGTCAAGCTATACTGGACTAATTAGGAAACATTTATTCTTGATAGATATCTTGTTTTAGGATTAATATTCATCCTTGTTGTGGGCTCATTTTTGCATGCTGGGTACCATGACATACAAATCATGGCACATCAGGACCCTATCACTACACTCGCATGCATGAATGGTTGCGATTAAAGTCAATGTCAAGCAGTCAACATTTGAATGTGCCCAATAATACTTTAATGCTATCATTGTTATGGCCCCCGCCCTTTCCAAACAAAGACGTACAAAATTCCCTAAAAGAATTTATATCATTATTATGGTCTGGCCCCACCCTTTCCAAACGAAGACGCATAAAATTTTCTAAAAGAATCTATAAGAGGTCCCCATATTTTTTGTATTTTACCATAATACTAGTTAACCATCATTTTCTCTAAGCACTTACGCATCATATAAGACTATTCAAACGTCCAAATAAGACTTGTAAGACAACATTTAGTCTCGATGTGCAGTGGGTTTATATGATTTAGGCCATAGGTATGGTGGACATCCTTTTGATGGTTGTTTCCCTACAAATCCCACATCGGAAGATCCAGGCCACAAATCTTAGGTGAATATTCAATAATCCTAGCCACCCAATTGAAGCCCATGATCTGCCTTGTGAGAATGGTTATAGATGCATGTCAAGTTATACTGGACTAATAGGGCAACATTAAATCTCGATGGATCCCTTATTCTAGCATCAATATCCATCCCTATTGTGGGCCCATTTTTGCATGTTGGGCACTAGGACATGTAAATCATGGCACATTAGGACCTTATCACTTCTCTTGCACACAAGAATGGCTGTGATTGAAGTCAAAGTCAAGCTGTCAACATTTGAATGGGTTCAATAATATTTTAGTGCTATCATTGTCATGGCCCCGCCCTTTACAAATGAATACGCACGAAATTCTCTAAAAGACTTTATATCATTGTCATGGTCCGACCTCGTCCTTTCCAAACGAAGACGCACAAAATTCTCCAAAAGAATTTATAATAGGTCCTAGTGTTTTTTGTATTTTACCATAATACTAATTAATCATCATTTTCTCTAAGCACTTACGTATTATATAAGACTATTCAAACATCCAAATAAGACTATTCAAATGTCCAAAAGCCTCAATGTGCAATGGGTTCATATGATTTACGCCATGGGTATGGTGGACATCCTTTGGATGCCCATTTTCCTACATATCCCACATTGGAAGATCCAAGGCACAAATCTTAGGTGAATGTTAAATAATCCAAACCACTCAATTAAAGCCCATGATCTGGCTTATGGGAATGGCTATAGATGCATGCCAAGCTATACTGAACTACTTAGGCAACATTTAGTCTCGATGGATATCTTGTTTTAGCATCAATATCCATCCTTGTTGTGGGCCCATTTTTGCATGTTGGGCACCAAGACATACAAATTATGGCACATCAGGACCTTATCACTACTCTTGAACACATGAATGACTGTGATTAAAGTCAATGTCAAGCAATTAACATTTTAATGTGCCCAATAATACTTTAATGCTATCATTGTCATGGCCTCGCTCTTTCCAAACGGAGATGCACGAAATTCTCCAAAAGAATTTATATCATTGTCATGGTCCATCCTCACCTTTTTCGAACGAAGACGCATGAAATTCTCTAAAAGAATTTATAAGAGGTCCCCATATTTTTTGTATATTACCATAATATTAGTTAACCATCATTTTCTTTAAACACTTACGCATCATATAAGACTATTCAAACGTCCAAATAAGACTTATAAGGCGCCATTTAGTCTCGATGTGCAATGGGTTCATATGATTTAGGCCAGGGGTATGCTGGACATCCTTTCGATGCCCGTTTCCCTACATATCCCACATCGGAAGATCTAGGCCACAAATCTTAGGTGAATGTTCAATAATCCTAGCTACTCAATTGAAGCCCATGATTTGGCTTGTGGGAATGGCTATATATGCATGTTAAGTTATACTGGACTAATAGGGCAACATTAAGTCTCGATGGATCCCTTGTTCTAGCATCAATATACATCCCTGCTATGGGCCCATTTTTGCATGCTTTATACCAGGATATGCAAATCATGGCACATCAAGACCTTATCAATACTATTGCACGCATGAATGGCTGTGATTAAAGTCAATGTCAAGCAGTCAACATTTCAATGGGCCCAATAATACTTTAGTGTTATCTTTGTCATGGCCCCGCCCTTTCTAAACGAAGAGGCATGAAATTCTCCAAAAGACTTTATATCATTGTCGTGGTCCGGCCCCGCCCTTTCCAAATGAAGAGGCACGAAATTCTCCAAAAGACTTTATATCATTGTCATGGTCCAGCCCCGCCCTTTTCAAAAGAAGATGCACAAAATTCTCCAAAAGAATTTATAAGAGGCGCCAATATTTTTTGTATTTTACTATCATTTTTTCTAAGCACTTACGCATCATATAAGACTATTCAAACGTCTAAATAAGACTATTCAAACGTCTAAATTCGACATCATCTCCATTAAATTGATATCCGGCACAAGTGACTGTTAGGGGGAGAGATGATATGCTTGTCATCTATTCTGACACATCAGAAAATGCACACGTTCATTCATGTGTCATCTATCTAGTGTGATTCAATGGAAGGTTGGGGCTGAAGGGCAGTCGAATTGGCCATAGGTGGTTTGGCTGCTGAGGTTGAATGATGGGGTCTTTTGTTGCTGCCCAGTTTCATCATTTGTTTGGGTAGAGTTGAGGAGTTATTGATGTCTTCTATGGTAGTTTGTTTTAATTCTTTGGGCTTTGCTTCATCCCGGGTGATCCACCAGATGAACGGTCTAGATCGTGGAATGAGGGACCACGTAGTAAGCACTCTCTACCATCAATTGCATGGTCTTAATGGAGTTTATGGAATTCTCAATTTTGAGAATATAAAGCCACATGTGCCAACTTGGCACACTTGTGGAAACCTAGTCCATTAATGGGCTGGGCCCCACCGTTGACATTCCTTTGCTCAGATAACCATTCCACTTGTAAGGTGGGCTACGTTTGTACAAGAAGCATGGATGCTCACAAAAAAATAAAAATAAAATCAAGAAATGTATACTCACGGCTAAGATATTGTCCATGATGAATGGACGGACTTGATTTGCGGAGGTTAACATAGATAAAAATTTTAATATTGTTAGCTAATAAACCTTGTTTTAAAGTGGCTATAGCTTAGTGGTAAGAATTCCACGTTGTAACCGTAGAGACCTGGGCTCGAATCGCAGCATCCACAGTGAATGAGATTCTGTTTTTATCTCTGAACCGTCCATTACAGGCACTATTGATCGAATGGTTGGAAACTTGGAATATCCTTTGATTGCCCAACCCTATAAACCTCTGTAAATGCTTCAGTTGATGTTTTCATCTGAACCGTCCATTTTCAGGCTGGCAGTACAGATCGATTGGAATGGTACGAAGATCCTAGATTGTTATCACCCGTAAACTCCCTGGAAGATCCCAGCCATCCAACCGGTGACCCTGCCCCTTTTGGGCTTTGAAGGGTCCAGATCCATAGTGGGTGAATCACCCTAAAAATAGTCTAGCTCAGGAAATCAAGCTGATATTTTTGTTTTCAAAGTATCCAAGATTTGTGGGTCCTAAGAAGGTTTCAATGGTGGACACCACCATCCCCATTGTTTTTTATAGTGTGGTCCACTTGAGCCTTAGATATGCTTCAATTTTGGGATCATGCAGTAAAATGAGTCAGAAAAATGGATGAATGGGATGGATGATTTAAATAAAACACATACATAGTGGTGGACTCAACGTAATCTTCACACCCACTAATGTGGTGAGTGCCTTGCTACACAATCCGCGTCCCGAGTAGTACCAAGCCTGGCTTGGATCAGCCATGCCGCCTCACTCTGGTCAACAGCTCAGGCCATTTGAACCGAGTTGGTGCCTTAGTGAAATTACACATAGAGTGTATCTTCAATTTCTCAAATAATGCAACACATTAACAACACTTAACATGCATTTCATCAGATACTTGGCAAGCAACATCAAAATCAAGATACGGGGGTAGTCTTAGAATGTAAAGGTTTTTTTTTTTTTTTTTTTTTTTGTAATAATTTATTTTATAGTCATTCCTTCATCACAGTTGTCAGATCCCACAGAGAATGTTAGCACCCAAAACATCACTTTGTTGAGTCATTTCATCAAATACTCGATGAAATGAATCACTATCAAAATAACCGAGTCACTTAGCCGATTCATTCAGGGTCAATTCGAGTTGAGGCTCAATCCGAGTCAAGTTAATCTCAGGCAAGCTTGAACTTGGCTTAAAAAAATTTTCCTAGCACCAAAAATAAGCTCAACTCGGTCTAAATCCAATTTCAAGCCAGGGTGAGACAAGTGAGTTGACTGAGCTAACTCGACTTGTGTAGAGCTCTCTTTAGGGACAATGTGGGTGAGACCCTGACTGTAGGCCCCACCTCACCTCACTGTATGCATCATATATCCACACCATCTATCTATTTTTCAAGCTTATTTTAGGGCATGTTACCATAATTGAAACAGACACAAATTTAAGGAGGAGAGTACCACAGGAAACAGTGGTTATTAGCAACTAAAAACCTCTTATGACCCACAAAAGTTTTGGATCAAGCTGGCATTTGTTTTTTTAAAAAAAAAATTTTCATCTATATCTATGTGATCTTACCAACAGGACAAACATTGCAGTGGACCCTAAAGTTTTTAATGGAGGGGGTTCAACGAGCACTAGTCCATGCAGTGTGGTCCACATGAAATTTGTATCTGCTTCATTTTTGACACCATGACTTAAAATAAGCTTGAAAAACAGATGGACAGCGTGGATACATAATTCATACATCAATGTGAGCCCTTAGGGTCAGGGTCTCACCCGCGTAACTGGTTCCGAGTCATGATTGTACTGGAACATCTTCGGCGCGTCCTCCCACTCCTTCGACCGGGAATCGATGGCCTTCGAGTCGTGGGACCCGATCACCTGCTGGAGCATGCGTGCCGCGAACTCGGGCGGGTCTCGACCCGACACAAGGCTGAAGGAGTCGGGTCGAGTCACCGACTCGTTTAACCATAGCCCACAGCAGAAAATGTAGAGAATGTGTTAATAGCACTAATCTCCGGACAGAGGGCACACAAGTATGATATCTGGACCGTTCATCAATTGGGATATGCTGTGGATGGGCCATGCACCAAATATCACACCAGTCAAATGGTTCAGAACAGGGCAGGACATTCATACAGGTGGACCACACTATTTAGATTTTATTGCCTACAATACAAATGGAGGGAAGCCTTTCTTTTGTCACCGTCACTGTATTTTCTTTCTCAACCGTCTTACTGTCACTGATCTAACGGTTCTGATTTTGCCTTTTAAGGGTTTTTGGAGCATCTCTCATCTGCCATGGCACCCATCAGATTTAATAGTCTGGATCACCGAAGTGGACCCCACTTACACGGCCGGCGGATTACAATTATTCAAGTTAAAATCAAGAGAGATGAGAACGGAGTTTTGATGACGCGGGTACTAAAACTCGGTGACTAGATTGGTAATTTGGATGGGTCAACTCAACTTGGGTGAGTTGTCTTGTTGACTCAACATGGTGAAATTTATTTGTTGGGTGGACCTTACCTAGAGCTGGGCACTGGACAACTTGACTCCGCAAACTTTACTCATCCAACTTGCTATTGACTTGACTTGATCCGAAACTCGACTCATGTGTGTGTGTGTGTATAACTTAGATATGATGTTTTAGATATGAGATGTGGTGTAGTTGATGGAGAAATTGCAATTCTTGCAAGTGAATATAGGCTTTGAGTGGTCCATGAATACCCGCTGCACCCGGCTTGACTTGGAGCTAAGTCAACCCAAGTCAGTACTTGTGACCTGGTTGGACTCGATCCGGAGTAGTTTGGGCCAGACCTAGACTTAGATCAAGTCAGGCATACTGGACTCGGCACCGAGTTGATTCAAGCTCAGTTCAGGCCTATTTCAAAATCGGATCAAGTCAGGTCAGCTCTAACTCGGTCCAACTCGACTTGATGCCCAGCTCTAACCTTATCTATGGTCCAACCAGTTCGACCTCACCCAAAGTCGAATCAAATAGAGAACCGATGAGTCATCGAGTCAACCCGACCCAGCTGTCTCAGAACCCAGTCTGAGTTAGGAACCTTTGAACCATGTTGACAACGAGGGTGGTCACATTGGTGGATCACCACCAGAAACCACCTGAAATTTAGATGGTGGCCAGCACGACACCTAATAATTGTTCGAATACAATCAGTTGCACTGACTTTTTGTGGCTGATAATTTAAGCCGTCCATTGGATCATGATCAGACAGTTGTCACATGTGAACCACTCGTACATCTGATTGCCATTTCCGATCAAACGGACGTAGGGTATTACACCTGTGACCGGACCACTCTCTTTAAGGAATGTTGGCGTTTTGACTTTTCCATTGGTCCACCATGTCATGGTACAGCTTTAAGAGATCAATACCATCAATGGTGTGGATATTTTTATTGAAAGGCCATCCCTATGTTGTATTTGTTTTAAAATAATATTAAAAATTTGAATTTTTAAATTTCGGTGTTTTCCCTCCACATTTAAATTTTGGTGTTTTTAAGGTGTTGGTTTTGTCCCACATCGGATTTGACAAGAGAAATTCTCTTGTTTATATGATAGACTTTTTGCCTAGGGCTTGAGCCCCTTTCAGGGGGCATGTGAATTTGGTCCTGTGGGGGGGCTATGCCAATAGCTCTAATCTATGCCATTAACCACACACGCGCGCGCGCGCGCCGAGCCGAGCCGAGCCGAGTCCGCGTCCGCGTGCGCGACGCGACGGGCTGGGCTGGGCGCGGGTGCGGGTGCGGGTGCAGTGTAAGTGTAAGTGTAAGTGTACTCGCGTGGGTGTGTGTGTATGGGTACTCGCAGGACTGTATGTGCGAGAGTGTACTCGCACTTGCGCCTTTTCGTTTTTAAACCAGAGAGATGCTTCCCTTCCGGTTGGTCGCCCCTGTTGGGTTTAAACCCAACGGACCTAACCTTTTGTAAAGGGTGCTTATGCACCATTTCGAAGTTTATATAAAGACTTCCGATTCCAGTTTCAACATACGAAAATTCCCTGCCTTATAAAACTCTCTCTGTTACGGTTTTACCATTGTTACTGAATTCATTGCTGAGTCAACTCAGCACTTTCAGATTAAACTGCAAGTGGTTCGAGCCCGTGTACAGTGAGTGCACCGCTGGGACCGGGTCATAGTCGTTGTATCCTGGAGGTCAATTGCTCTGGAAACCTGTTGCACTTGGGACGCTGTCCAAGGGGAGCAAATTCGATTTCAAGCCGAGTGACTCAGTCACGCCTCGACTCAATTCAATAAGTTTTTCTTTCTCTAAATTTATTTTCCTTTTTTAGTTCTCGATTTTTATAGTCTATTTAATTCAACATTTTATCCAACAATCTTGAAATCGAATTTTGTGTTGAATTACATAGACTATGGCTACAGTAACAGTAAATGCTTCTACTGAGTTAGCCAAAATCGAACCGTTCGCTGGACAATCCTTTAAACGGTGGAAACAGAAATTGATGTTCGCTCTTACCACCCTGAAAGTTTCATACATTTTATCTGAATCATTTACTATAGATCCAGCAAATCAAAATGAAGTAACAGATGAAAATAATTGCAAAAATTATATTCTAAACTCTTTATCCAACGAATTATATGATGTGTATGCTTCTTACGCCTCTGCTAAAGATATATGGATTGCTTTAGAAAAGAAATACATATTAGAAGATGCAGGCGCTAAGAAACATGCAATTGCTAATTTCCTTCACTATGAAATGACAGACGATAAATCTGTCACAAATCAGATTCACGACTTTCAAAGTCTAATTCACGAACTATCGACAGAAGGAATTAAGTTGGATGAGGTGTTTCTGTCAGGAGCGTTAATAGAAAAGTTACCGCCCTCCTGGAAAGAATATAAAAATAGAATGAAACATAAGAAGAACGGTGTTTCTTTGGAAACCACTATCGTACACATACGAATAGAGGAGGCCAATAGAATCAGGGACCAAAAAGGAAATAAAAATGAGATAGATTCAAAAGCGAATCTTGTGGAATCAAGTCGGACAAATAATAAGAAAAAGGGCAACTGTCATAACTGTGGCAAACCTGGACATTATGCAAATGAATGCAGGCTCAAAAAGAAGAATGCAAACAATCAATTCAAGAAAAAGGAAAACTGCTACAACTGTGGAAAGCCTGGGCATCATGTTAAAACCTGCAGGCTTAAGAAAAATAAAGATAAGCCGCAAGCTAATCTTACAGAAACAGGCAATGAGTCTGACATAGTAGTGGCTGTGGTGTCAGAAGTCTTCCTTGTAAACAACTTGGAGTGGGTGCTAGATACTGGTGCAACTAGACACGTGTGCAAGGATCGTAGCATGTTTACCTCCTACCAAGTATCAGGAGATGATGAACAGGTGTTCATGGGAAATGCTAGAACGTCTCCAGTTGTAGGGAAAGGAAAAGTACTTCTGAAACTCACTTCTGGAAAGACTCTAATGTTAAATGATGTCCTCCATGTGCCTGACATTAGAAGAAACTTGGTCTCTGGTTCGCTCCTCAATAAGGCTGGTGCCAAATTAGTATTTGATTCAGATAAGCTTGTAATGACTAAAAATGGAACCTTTGTTGGTAAGGGGTACTGTAGCGATGGTTTATTCATTGTAAATGTATCCAATGATAATAAGAAAACATCTAGTTCTGTTTATATCGTTGAACCTTTTTATCTATGGCATAATAGATTAGGTCATGTGAATGTGGCATCTTTAAAGAAAATGAAAAGATTAGGTTTATTACCTAATATATCTAATGAAGAGTTTAAAAAATGTGAAACATGTGTAGAATCAAAATTTATTAGAAAATCCTTTAAACAAATAGAAAGATCATCTGTTCTATTAGAGTTGATACATAGTGATTTAGGTGATTTTAGAAATCACATGTCTAGAGGAGGAAAAAGATATTATATAACTTTTGTAGATGACTACTCTGGGTTCACTAGAGTATATCTATTAAGGAACAAAGATGAAGCTTTAGATGTTTTTTCTAAATACAAAATTGAAGTTGAAAATCAATTAAATATAAAAATTAAAAGACTTAGAACAGATAGAGGAGGTGAATATGAATCTTCTCAATTTAGAGAATTATGTGAAAAGAATGGAATAATTCACGAAACTATAGCTCCTTATACACCAGAACAAAATGGAATAGCAGAACGTAAGAACAGAACTCTAAAAGAAATGATGAATGCCATGTTAAATAGTTCAAGCTTACCCTCAAATATATGGGGAGAAGCAATTCTGTCTGCTTGTTATATCCTAAACAGGATTCCATCTAAATCTTCTGAACAAACACCATATGAACTTTGGAAGAATCATATTCCTAGTTATAAATATATTAAAGTGTGGGGGTGTCTTGCTAAAGTAGGATTGCCTGAAACTAAGAAAAGAAAATTAGGTCCTAAAACGACCGATTGTGTATTTATAGGGTATGCACAAAACAGTGCGGCCTATAGGTTTCTAGTTTTAAAAACTAAGGATAATATTCTAGATCCCAATACAATTATAGAAGCTAGGGATGCAGAGTTCTTTGAGAACGTATTCCCTATGAAATCTAAATCTATAGGAATAGAAAAAGTTAATGAATCAGATATTGCGTCTACTAGTAAAAATGCTTACGAGAAAGTAGTAGAAGAGATACAACCAAGAAAAAGTATTAGAGTTAGAAAAGAAACTAACCTAGGAGATGATTTTTTCACATTCTTAGTAGAAGATGATCCTACAACTTATATAGAAGCTATTAACTCTCCAGATGCAACCTTTTGGAAGGAAGCAATAAATAATGAGTTAGAATCTATTATATCAAATAATACTTGGGAACTTGTAAACCTACCACCTGGTAACAAACCAATAGGCTGCAAATGGGTGTTTAGAAAGAAACTAAAACCAGATGGAACTATCGATAAGTTTAAGGCTAGGTTGGTAGCGAAAGGCTTTAAACAAAAGGAAGGAATAGATTATTTTGATACATATTCCCCTGTAACTAGGATTACAACTATTAGAGTCTTAATAGCGATAGCCTCCATATATAAACTAGTGGTACACCAGATGGATGTTAAGACTGCTTTCCTAAATGGAGACTTAGAAGAAGAAATATATATGGAGCAACCTGAGGGTTATAAGATATTAGGTAAAGAAAATAAAGTATGTAGACTAATTAAATCACTATATGGTTTAAAACAAGCTCCTAAACAATGGCATGAAAAATTTGATGGTGTTTTAAAATCAAATGGTTATCATATAAATGATGTAGATAGATGTGTATATAGTAAAATTTCTGGAAATGATTATGTTATCATATGTCTTTATGTTGATGACATGCTTATTTTTAGAACCAATATTAAATTAGTTAATGCAACTAAGAAATTCTTGTCATCTAAGTTTGACATGAAAGACTTAGGAGAGGCAAGTATAATATTGGGTATTGAAGTAACCAGGAAAAATGGTGTTATTATATTATCACAATCTCATTACATTGAGAAGATATTGAGAAAGTTTAACCATTTTGACTGTTTACCTGTCAGTACTCCTTATGATTATAGTGTGACTCTCATGAAGAATACAGAAAATACTGTGTCTCAATTAGAATATTCCAGAATAATTGGTAGTCTCATGTATCTAACAAATTGCACTAGACCTGACATAGCTTTTGCAGTAGGAAGGCTAAGTAGATATACACATAACCCTGGAAAAGAACATTGGAATGCATTGTCTAGAATTTTGCGATACCTAAAAGGTAATATGACATATGGTTTACATTATAATGGTTATCCTACTGTATTAGAAGGATATAGTGATGCTAACTGGATCAGTGATTCAGATGAGACAAAATCCATTAGTGGATATGTCTTCACTTTGGGTGGAGGAGCAGTCTCTTGGAAGTCCACCAAGCAGACATGTATTGCTCGGTTAACTATGGAATCCGAGTTTATTGCCTTAGAAAAGGCTGGATCAGAAGCTGAATGGCTTAGAAATCTCTTAGCTGATATACCATTGTGGCCAAAGCCTGTATCAGCCGTATCTATTCATTGTGACTGTCAAGCAGCTATAGCGAAAGCAAAAAGTAAAATATATAATGGAAAAAGCAGGCATATTAGACTCAGACACAACATAGTGAAACATATGTTACGTGATGGAGTCATATCTATTGACTTTGTGAGGTCAGAAAAGAATCTAGCAGATCCTCTGACTAAAGGACTATCCAAAAAGTTAGTCAATGATACATCGAAGGGAATGGGGCTGAGCCTAATATATGAGCTGCCAGTGTCGGTAACCCAACCTATACAAGTGGAGATCCCATGAGATAGGTTGAATGGGTAAACAACAAGACACGAGGTAGACGATTACACTGAGTTATATGAGCCCCTTCTATGGTGTACAGTGCGAGCAGCAACGCAGAAGGATGAGTTTTTAGAACTCTTAATGGATCCATAGCCATATATTTGGTGGTGTATACAGTTGCTGCATACACTTGATGGAATTCACCTATATGGGTGTGGAGGTGGAGGCCGCTTCCTATGAGAATCTAGGCGAATTCTCTGGAGCACTCATGAAATCCAGGTAATGGTGTATGGCCGAAACGCACCGAACCACAGAATCACTTGCAGAGGAAGAGTTGTGTGAGTGGCATGTACTTGCGATCTACATTAAAAGGATTCAGGTTCAAGACTATGGTGTCACCTGATTCCTGTAGACCTGTCTTGCTTACTCAAATGTCGGTTCAAGTCTATGGTGACACCGGCACCATTGCACAACTATTTCGCTTTAATCCGAAAGCATTTTATTTTAAAACATGTGGGGGATTGTTGTATTTGTTTTAAAATAATATTAAAAATTTGAATTTTCAAATTTCGGTGTTTTCCCTCCACATTTAAATTTTGGTGTTTTTAAGGTGTTGGTTTTGTCCCACATCGGATTTGACAAGAGAAATTCTCTTGTTTATATGATAGACTTTTTGCCTAGGGCTTGAGCCCCTTTCAGGGGGCATGTGAATTTGGTCCTGTGGGGGGGGCTATGCCAATAGCTCTAATCTATGCCATTAACCACACACGCGCGCGCGCGCGCCGAGCCGAGCCGTGCCGTGCCGAGCCGATCCGAGCCGAGTCCGAGTCCGTGTCCGCGTCCGCGTGCGCGACACGACGGGACGGGACGGGCTGGGCTGGGCGCGGGTGCGGGTGCGGGTGCGGGTGCAGTGTAAGTGTACTCGCGTGGGTGTGTGTGTATGGGTACTCGCAGGACTGTATGTGCGAGAGTGTACTCGCACTTGCGCCTTTTCGTTTTTAAACCAGAGAGATGCTTCCCTTCCGGTTGGTCGCCCCTGTTGGGTTTAAACCCAACGGACCTAACCTTTTGTAAAGGGTGCTTATGCACCATTTCGAAGTCTACATAAAGACTTCCGATTCCAGTTTCAACATACGAAAATTCCCTGCCTTATAAAACTCTCTCTGTTACGGTTTTACCATTGTTACTGAATTCATTGCTGAGTCAACTCAGCACTTTCGGATTAAACTGCAAGTGGTTCGAGCCCGTGTACAGTGAGTGCACCGCTGGGACCGGGTCATAGTCGTTGTATCCTGGAGGTCGATTGCTCTGGAAACCTGTTGCACTTGGGACGCTGTCCAAGGGGAGCAAATTCGATTTCAAGCCGAGTGACTCAGTCACGCCTCGACTCAATTCAATAAGTTTTTCTTTCTCTAAATTTATTTTCCTTTTTTGGTTCTTGATTTTTATAGTCTATTTAATTCAACATTTTATCCAACACCCTATCCTTGTGTTGGCCCAATTCAATCGAACACAATGCCAAGTAATGTTATAAGGTCTAATTTCAAATTAATTGAATGTTATGCTCTCAGACTGATATGAACCAATTAATACCAGATTCAAAGATCCAGTCCTTTCAACCATTAATTATAATAGCAATCGGTCAATTTGAAGAAGAGTAGGGATTAATCTTTCCTAATTGGGTCCTTGCTCTTACCAGGGTGGTAGACTCCTTGGAGTTTCAACACCGGGTCAAGGGTTCGAGTACCCATGGTGGTGAAATCCCACGTTGTGTGTGCGTGTGGCGTGAGTGTGTGGGGGTGTGTGTGCGTGTGTAAAAAAATAATAACAAAAAAAATTCTTTCTTAATGGATTCTTTTTGCTTTATAAATTTATTCTTTCATCAATAATTATGGCCAACTTACCTCCCCAAAGAATAAAAATAGATAAATAAAAAGAAAAGAGGTTAAAATAATCTCAATTTTATTAATTCATATATGATGATAGTTACAATTGACCGGGTGTCCAACAAACTAGATAATAAAACAAAACAAAAGATAATTACCTGAACTACTTGTGGGAGTCGATAATCTAGATAAATGGTCAGTAGGATATGACCAGGGTGTTTAATTTTCTAAATAAGAATTCAATTGGTCAGGATCCAATAACAAAAATGTTGTGGACATTTAATCTATTGATATGGTACTGTATCAATGACACTGTAGTATCAATCTAAACTAAGGCTAGATTAAGTAATGCTAAGATACAAAATAAACGTAAAGACCAGGTAGATGGACTATGTTGGTGTGCATGGAACTCTTTCACGAGTTCTACTTCTATACTTTTTGGAGATGATAAAACGATCGCTAGGTTTATATTATTAGTTTATGATTATTTGCGACCACAGCTTTTTATATCCCCTTTGCAGATATCATATAAGATATCTATAAATCTGAAACCACTTTCACATCTCTTGCCAACGTGACGGTGACCATCTTTGTATATCAAAACTCGTTTATAAGACTGTTGCATTTACATCTAGCCCGATTAGAGCTGTCTCCAGATATCTCCTTTCGTAACCTTGAATATGTATTGTAATAGTGGAATGAGTCCCATTAGATCTATACTGTGCTCTAATCCAACGATTCCATTTTTGCTCAAAAATTGCTTCGATTGTTGGATTTTTAAAATCTTTGAAATTGCGGTGAGAGCTCCGAACGCTTGTAGAGAGATATCCCGTTTTAAAAGAATAATGAGATAGCCTTATGGGGGTGTATCTGAATTTGTGATAGAATCCTTGCCTAAGTGAATGTTTTTATAGCCATGCTGGGTACACTTCCTGATAGGCACATAGTTCTGACAAGTGGCGGCGTTTAATAGTCCACGATGGTGTGTCAAAAAGGATATAAACACCTTAAATCACATTGGCCCAGCGATCCTAGCCCTCTAATCATAAACTTTTAACTTTAGGGGCCAGATGCCCTCTAAAGCCTTGTAGGTCAAGCTTAATAACGTACAACCTAATTCGTGGGGCCCACTTTAATATGGGCATAACATCCAACACGTCCATCATCTGCCCACCAGCATATTCTTATGGCACCCAGTACCAGCCAATGAAAAAAATAAAACAGTCGGTTAGGTACACCACAGGGAACAGTTGGGATGAGCTAACCCAACATTTTAAATATTCCAGATTATGCAAGGAGCCACGGAAACGGATTGGCTACTACCCCTGCCACCATCCCGTGGCTGATGGTCGCTGCTCTGTAGGCCCCACCATAATGTATGTGTTTCATCCATGCCGTTCATCCATTTCTACATATCATTTTAGGGCTTGACCCAAAAAATGAATGGGATATACATCTAAGATGGATCACACCACAGGAAAACAATAGTGATTGGATATCCACCATTAAAATCCTCCTAAGGCCCACTGTACTGTTTATTTAACATCCAATCTGTTGATTAGGTCATACAGACCCAGATGAAGGGAAAAAACAAAGATCAGCTTGATCCAAAACTTTTACAGCCCCTAAAAAGTTTTTAATGGTCAACGTTCATTCAACAAAGGATTCCTGTAATGTCGTCCACTTGAGATTGGGATATACCTCATTTTTGGTCATATATCATAAAATGATCTAGAAAAATATATGGACAACATGGATGAAACACATACATCCTGGTGGAGCCCACAGAGCACTGATCACCAGCCATTGGCTGGTGGCGGGGGAGTAGCCAATCCGTTTCCAGGGGACACCATATTTTTATATGACATCTAATCCATTGGGAAATGAGACCCACTAGGATGAATAGACCACTCGGAAATCAGGTCACGTAGGACTGAATCAGGTGGTCTAACCAAGTGATCTACCAGTTTTTAGGCTTGATAAGTATTGTGGACCACCAAAAGTTTGTATAAGTCCCATGATGGATGGATTGGATGTCATGAAAACATCACAGTGGGCCCTACCCACCGTGTTAAAAGATTTACAGTGGGTGGGTCTGATTTTTTTTAATTTAACGCAGAAGGCCGATGAGAGATGAGAAATGTTAATAAACAACATGACTGAAAGTACTCCGTTTTCATTTTCTGCTAATGCATTACTCCCGTGAAACATCAGAGCCATGAAAAAGGTGGGCCATACTAAAGATCATCGGAAACAAAAATTAGAACAATCTATTGATTAGGAGGGCCACATGCGTACACTGGATTAGGCCATTGGCTGTCCATTGATTTCAACAGCGTGCCCACCTGATAAATGAACCATCTTGATTTTGGGTCCAGATTGTCTTTATGATTCGGGTCTGATGCTGCACACAAGTAACACAAGAAAGGCAGATAAACATTGTAGTGGCCCAAGAGGTTTTTAACGGTGAGTGATCAATCTTCACTGTTTCCTTTGATGTGGTCCACTTGAGCTTTGGAAAATTAGATAAACGGCTCGGATAAAACACATACACTATTTTAGAGCCACAAATCTTTTCCGCCACCTAGCTGTCGTCACCCAATGAAGAGGGTGGAATGCATGAGACCGAAAATGAAGCAGATACACCTCCTTGGTGGACCATACCACATGAAAAGTGGTGATTGACAATTAATAGGCAACAATGATTCGGATATATATATATGTATATATATATCAACAAGTTAGATGGCAAAATAACATTTTCCAAATATTACAGAGGGGGCATTCAATCACCACTATTTCCAATGGTGTGGTCCACCGGAGTTTTGAATTTTCATTGTTTCTTAGCTCATATCATAAAATGACCTGGACAGCATGATGTATGCATATAACATGGTTGGTCCCCACGGTAAAAGCCCCACCCTCTTGGGTGAGGCTGTCATGTGGAGCCTAGTGTAGGCTGGCCTCACCTAAGACTGGTGCAGCCCTTACCGAGGGGCCCACCTTGATGTATGAATGGATAACAAATACATCAAGGTAAACCCCACAGTAATCGCAGCAACATCTTAGGTGAGGCCGGGTCACACCTAATTTAATCTCTTATAAAAAGAGGGTCTGAAGCATTAATTTTTAGGATGCAGATTGCCTACCAACACTGTTGATAGATGGTGCTTTGCGGGCTTTATAGTGTATGTATTTTATCCATGCCTCCATTCGGAGTGTTAATGGGCCGGGCTCATGCCTTAAAAAATCAGAATTTCGAGTAGGACTGACCCAAAACAGTTCAAAATCCGGGCCGAGGCCTACCCACGCCTGGCCCATTGACAGCCCAACCATCTATGCATTTACCAACTAATTTTATAGTGGGGCGGTACATGAGCAAAAGTAGCTCGAAAAACTCACTTAGCTTGGCTTGGTTCAATTTACCTCGCCTTGACTTGACTTGAACGACGACTTGAGATGAGTCAAGCTTCATATAACCTAGCTTGCTTTGAAAACGAGCCGAGTTTGATCATAGTAGATCTTGACTTGACTTAAATAATATATATATATATATATATATATATATATATATATATATATATATATATATATATATATATATATATATATATATAGAGAGAGAGAGAGAGAGAGAGAAAGAGAGAGAGAGAGAGATGCTACCTATACACATATGCATGTGCGCACCTTTGAACACGTGTCATGGGTGCCGAATCTAAACGGTCCATAAGATGTGGAATCCCATGAAACCTTAAGGGGTGAATTTTCACCCTGATATAAGATTCTGGTAGGCCATAGCAAAGAGAAATTCAAATCAAGAGAAGAAACTGATTGCATTTTTCATGGCCCACCGAAGTTTTGATTCAAAGTAAAAATTGATACCAGGAGGTTTTATGAGGTTCTGCTTCATGTGGACCGTTCAAATTTTCGAGACTCGTCAGATATGATGAGTTCTCAAAAAAGTTCGTATGTAGTTGGTACTAACTGGTTCGCAGGTGAGTGTTCGCCATATATATATAGGTTCTATACGGTCGAGCTGATGGGAACTCCCCATGAGGTGAGTTGTGTGGGCCCCACCATGATGTGTGTCGAACATTAACACTTTGCATTTGATGGGTCCCCTTTGAATTATGGGATATCCCAAAAATGAGTCGTATACAGAACTCAAGTGGACCATACCATCAAAAATCTTGTGAATACATGCCTGAACATATACAAGCACTTGGTGGGGCCCACCTGAAATTCAGATGCATCTGAAACTTGGTTTGACCCCTCATCCAAGTGGGACACACATAATGAATGGGCTGGATTTGTGAAACACATCTCCATGAGCCCAAAAATGATTATGAATATTTTAATGAAGGGTAACCCCTCTCAACACTTGTATGTGTTGTGGCCCACACAACTCACGGATTAAATTGATTTTTAAGCCCTAGGCCCACTATGGAATGGTGCTTCTAATTGATGGGGTAGATGTTCGACATACATTATATATATATATTATTAATTAAATATTTAATTTGAGAGTTGAGTGTGGCTAGGTTATGTCGGGTGGTTGGGTTGAATCGGGTGTGGGTTGGGTCACTCAATTGAATCAGGCACAGGTTGGGTCGGGTGGCTGGGCTGGATTGGGTCGCTCAATTGAATCGGGCGTAGGTTGGGTGTTGGGTTGGCTAGGCTCGACCCAATTCGAGTAAGCTCTCCTCAACTCGATCTACTAGCTCACCTTGAGATCGACTTGAAAGGTTTGACAAACAATGCAAGCTCCAATGGTAAGCTCAAGATTGAGCTCGAACTCGAGGAGAGCACGAACGAGTCAAGCCAATTTTGGCCAACCACAACTCGACTCGGCTCAATGTACAACCCTATTTTAGAGCATAAGTCTAAAATGAGGGAGATCAAAATCTCAGGTAAACCACGCCACAAAATACAATGGTGCTTGAACAACCATCATTGAAAACTTCCTAGGACCTACAAAAGTTTTGGATCAAGCTGATTCCAGACCAAGAGGACCCAACCCAACCAAATTCCAGCCCAAGATGTCCAACCCAAATACATATGATTATCCCAACTACAGACTCAAACGTGGTCAACCTAAACCCAACCCAATTTAAAATGGGGTTGGCCTTCCCCAACCTGAACTACGATTGGGTCCATTGGGTGCTGGTTTTCTAGAGCCCTAACCCCATGGCCTTATATCCCTAACTTGGCCCAACTCGGACAAGTAACCCAAAAACCAGACCTAGTTACAGAGTAAAAAAACCATGGCCTAAACCCGTCTCCAAAGCAGTTGGGCCCAATCGCCTGTGGCCGACCCGACATACATCATGATCAAAGATCGTATACATCATCCATGAAAATCAAATTCAAACCAAGAATTTTCTGATATATACATACTTGCATAAATGCATACATGCACAATAGAAGATCCACACACATGTACACAAAACATAATGTCACAACATCTTATTTATGATATAAGAAACCTAACAATCAAACTAATAACATTATCTATTCATCCATGCAACAATAAAAACAACACATACATCTCATATAAAAACAGAAAACAAGATGAATAATCAAACATAAAAATTCTAAATAATATCAAACACTAACCATAAGGAATTCATTGTC
Source organism: Magnolia kwangsiensis (assembly GCA_037074715.1). NCBI lineage: Eukaryota > Viridiplantae > Streptophyta > Magnoliopsida > Magnoliales > Magnoliaceae > Magnolia > Magnolia kwangsiensis. Next base: position 3,549,705 of record CM073579.1, on the reverse strand, counting down.
CTTCTCCAACTCCTCCATTGCCTGTGGCGGCAAGCTGATCTCCACATCCACACTCCACCCTCCATCCCTTCCTGGGTACAAATACACCATCCCATCAAACTTGTTATTACTCCCACTCCTCACCATCACAGGTGGGCCCCACCCAAAATCCACGTCGTAAACCTGGAACCTCGGCGAGCTGCCGACAGCGACGCAGTTTATGCCGGCGTCCTTGTACTGGAACAACTTCGGCGCGTCCTCCCACTCCTTCGACCGGGTGTCGATGGCCTTCGAGTCATGGGAATTAATCACCTGTTGGAGCATGTGGGCGGCGAACTCAGGCGGGTGGGCCAGCAGCATACCTGAGGCAGTCACTGTGAATACAGCTTGGATGAGGTTGCCGAAGTAGCTGTTCGGCATCGGTGGGTCCACACGCTTGCGGCAGTCCATGAAGATGGTGAACACAGTGTATTCTTCTGGCTTGAGGCCTCGGGCGCGCGTCACCGCCAGCCATAAGTGTGCACCCAGGGCCTGGAAGGTGGAGAACGGCTTAGTTCCTTCGGGCAGGCCCGCATTCACCTGGGCCTTGATCTTGTTGATTGTGTCCTCGGAGAACCGGAAGATCCTCTCCTTGAGGATCTCTGTCGGGGCCTTGGCAGCGTCGCCGTTGGATTGATCGCAGCCTGCTGTCAACGCCTGGATGTCGAGCTTCACACGGGTGTTCCGCGCCTTGGCCCGATCATGGAAGGGGAGGGTGGAGATGCTGTGGGCTCCCCTACACATCTCGGCCCATGAGCTCATGAAGTGCCACGTAGAGCAACCATCAAGGATCACATGGTTGAATGCACACCCCACTGCTAGCCCATCCTTAAGCTTGGTGAACTGTACCAGAACAAGATCATATCAGCCATCAAAGCCAAGGTGGGCGGAAATCACATTATCTGGCCCACATTGATGACTCTGAAATTTAATCCAACTAGCATTTAATGCAGCCCAAGCTTATTATTTGGTGTGGTCCACTTGATCATCGGATCTGCATTTTTGTGCAAATACATTAAAATGATCTAAGAGGAGAAAGCACGGAGCCCGCCCACAGAACTGCCCATTCAGGCTAAAGACGGACACGTAGGACGCAATCAGCATTCCTTCTAAATTCAAATCTTATGCCTGCCACAGGTATAAAAATCCTGCTTTCATTATCTTCTGATTACAGAACTGTGGCCCACACGCACGTAAAACCGATTAGCCACGTGGCCCACCACCAACTTAACTATAGAATGGCACTCGACGAACTTTTTGAATTTCTTTGTAAGAGGTTGCTAATTCGTCGCGCGCGTGAAAACCCCGCACATAATTCGCATGCAAGCACGCCTGCTAATGCGAGATGTGGGAATTTCATCAGGTGGGCCAGACTATTTAGATTATATTGCCTACAATGCAAATGACAGGAAGATTCTAGCCATTCATTGTGTGGCTTTCTTTTGAAACCGTTGCTGTATTTTCTTTGCCAACTGTCTTCCTCTAAGCCACTGATCAAACGATCCTGATTTTGCATCTTTAAACCCAGGTGGACCCCACTTCCACCGATTGGCACATTACAATTAGTCAAGTTAAAATTAAGAGAGATGAGAACGGAGTTTTGAAGACCATGGATAAAAAAAAATTGAAAAAACTCAGCTACTTAATAATAAAAAAGAAATTTTTTTACACACGCACACGCACCCCACACACTCACGCTAGTGTAATTTCACCACCTGGGGAACTCGAACCCTTGACCGGGTGTTGAAACTCATGAGAGTCTAACACCCACGGTGACTCGATACGTGTGTAATATCCAATCCATCCAATTAGTTTATCCCCATGATCAGGATCATATTGTGCAAAAATTGGCTATATCCATGAATCGAGTAGGCCACACCTCTAATTTTTATTTATCAATTACTAGACATTGTTTTTTTATGGTGTGGCCCACCTGAAGATTAGATAGGATGATTTTTGCATCAAATCTGTTGATTAGATCATACAGACCCAGATGAATGGGAAAAATAAAGATCATCTTGATCCAAAACTTTGATGGCCCCCAAAAAGTTTTTAATGGTCAATGTTCATTCAATATTCTTTTCTGTAATGTGGTCCACTTGAATTGGAATATACCTCAGGTTTTGTCATGATCTATAAAAATAGATGGATGTCATGGATGAAACACATACATCATGGTTGGGCCCACGGAGCACCGACTACCAGCCCTTGGCTGACGGCAGGTGTGTAGCCAATCCGTTTCCTTCCACATGCAGTTAACAGGTTGAAAAGTATTTAGTCTAATCCGTTGGAAATCACCTAAAGCCGGTCAAATAGACCCACTGAGTCTTAGGGTCGACTCGACCCAGCTGACTCAGAGCGCTTCACGTCCTCACATGGACGGACCATGACCAGAAACCGCCTGAAATTTAGATGGTGGCCAGCATGACCCCTGATAATTGCTCATGTGCAATCAGTTGCTCTGACTTTTTTGGGGCAGATAATTTAAGCCGTCTGTTGGATCATGATCAGACAGTTGTCGTATGTGGGGCCCACTCCGACATCTGACACTCGTTTCTGACAGGACGAGTATAATTTTTGTGCCCAGTGTTATGAGGACGTACGGTATTACACCAGTGGCCAGACCGAATGTTGGCCTTTTGCATTTTCCATTGGTCCACCAGGTCATAGTACACGTGTAAGAGATCAGAGCCATTAATGGCCTGGATCTTTTTAACTTGATGAGCAATCCTTAAAATCACATTGGCCCAGCTATCCTAGCCCTCCATTCATAAACTTTTGTAGCTGGATCCCCTCCAAAGCTTTGTAGTTAAGCCTACCCTACAACCTAATGCGTGGGGCCACTGTGATGCGTACATGACACGTCCATCATCTGCCTACCATCATGTTCTCAAAGCACCGATTAAACAGGCCAGTGAAATAACTTAGGTGGGCAACACCATAGGGAGCAATTGGGATGAGGGCACCCACTATTATAAACTTTTCAGATTGTGCATAGGGCCCACCGTAGTTTTTATATGCCATCTAATCCATTCGCGAAATGAGCCCTTCAGAGATGAATAGACAACCAAAAATCAGGCCATCATAAAAGTTAGGTGGTCCACCCAAGTGATCTTAGAAGTTTGAGGCTTGATTCTAGAGGTATGGCCCAACAAGAGCTTAGATCAGCCTTTTATTTTTGGCTACAAGAGAATAAGAGGGGAAGCACAGGATGGGCGGATTGGATGTCATGCATATATCACAGTGGGCCCGACACACCATGCTAAAAGCTTTGCACTGGGTCGGCCTGATTTTTTTAATTGAATGCGGAACGCGGATGAGAGACTGGGGGTAGATTAATGTTCACTGACAACATGACTATCAACGTACACCGTTTTCATTTTCTGCCAATCCATTACTCCCGTGAAACATCAGAGCCGTGAAAATGGTGGGCCATACGATGAAGATTACCCAAAACTAAAATTATTATAATCCACTCAAATGGGCAACGTTCGTACATTGAATCAAGCCATTGGCTGTCCATTGATTTTGACGGTCTGCCCACCTGATAAAAAGACCATCCTGATTTTGGGCCCAGATTGTATTAATAATGGGGAACGGATTGGCAACTCCCCCTGACACCAGCCCCGGGGATGGTGGTCGGTGCTCTGTGGGCCCACCATGATGTATGTGTGTCATCCATGCCGTCCATATGTTTTTATATATCATTTTATGTTATGATAAAAAAAAATGAAGTATATATCTATCTCAAGTGGACCACATTATAGGAAAGAATGTTGAATGAATTTTGACCACTAAAAACGTTTTGGGAGCCATAAAAGTTTTGTATCAAGCTGATATTTATTTTTTCCCTTCATCTGGGCCTTTATGACCAAATCAACAGATTGGATGTCAAATAAACAGTACAGTGGGCCTTATGAGGATTTTAATTATGAATATCCATTCATTATTTTTGTCCTGTGGTGTGGCTCACCTAAGAATTATATCCTACCATTTTTTTTAAGCCTTAAAATGTTCTGTAAAAATAGATGAACGGAATGAATGAAACATATACATCATGATGGGCCCACAGAGCACCGACCACCAGCCCCAGGGCTGGCGTCGGGGGAGTAGCCAATCCGTTCCCTTAATAATGCGGATCTGAAACTGTACGAAAGTGACGTGTTGGCAAGAAAGGCATATAAACAATGCGGTGGGTCCTCAATAAGTTTTCAATGGTAATCCTTTGATCCCGACTGTTTCCTGTAGTGTGGTCCACTTGAGCTATGTACAGGCATTAGTTTTCGGATGTTAACGTAAAATGATCTAGAAATATGGATGGACGGCGTGGATAAAACAAATACATTATAATGGGGCCCATATAGTTTTTCCATGACCAAGCTGACCCATCCGCTTATTTAAGTAGCAATCCGAGGGTGGAAATCGGCCACTGTACCATACTGTGGTACGGTGGCACCGTACCCTATCAAAACTGAAAGCGGATTGCATCCGGCCCCTGCTTCGGTCAAGGCAGGGGCTCTGTGGGGCCTACTGTGATTTATAGTTTTTACCCCCTCTGTTCATATATTTATCCAGACAGCTTTAGATATGAACCCAAAAATAATGAAGATCCAAGGATCAAGTGGACCACACGATGGATATTGAAATCTCACCATTAAATATTTCTTGGGGGCCACAGAACTTTTTCATCAATCTTAAATTTATTTTTTTCCCTTCATCCATGATTTTTTAACCTTATGAACAGGTTGGATGGAAAATGGACTTCATGGTGGGCCCTAGGAAGGTTTCAATGGTAGGGGTTATTATCACTGCTGCTTCCTGTGTTGTAGTCCACTTGAGCCTTTGATCTGTCTTATTTTTGGGCCCTTTTCTAACTTACTCTTAAAAAATGGATTGAACGGCGTGGATAAAACCCATACATCACAGTCGACCCCACAAACCTCCTGGCTGGACTGATTTGCTTCCACCCTCTGAACAGAGAGGAACGCCTCTAAAGATAGCCCCAATGCGTTGATTTTTACGAGATGCTGGGGAGGTTCTCTAGCCCCACACGCACTCCTACTCGCAGATGCGCGGTCTAACGGTGCATGTATTTATGAAATCCGAGCTACATATTAGGTGGGGTCCATTTTTGAAGGTCATGTGGCTAAAAAATTCAGGCCGTTTAACTACCAGAGATTTAGCCAGGCTACAAAATAAGTCAAAAATAAAATGGACGGTTGAAGAGTACTTGAAAGTCATTAGCTCGTTTGTACTTTATCTGATTAATGAACGACTTCAGTTCTTGTAAGAATGATCCTCAGGATGTGGTCCATCTGATACACAGATTCGTATTCATAAACGTGTACCAATTTGACACGTGTATCTGCGTGTAGATGTGCGTGTGGAACCGAGGGCAGCAATCCTCGAGGCAGGAGAGAGACCAGCTGAGAAAAACTTCATACTCTGTCAGAAACATGTAGATGATACGCGGGCACTTTAGAATATACTTTAAAATTACATACGTGGCATATAAGTAATTCAAAATAAATTGTATAAATACCTATGTCAGATGTCTCATCAACCAAAAGTAAAGATTATTTGATAATGGGACTATCAGATTGGTAGATATTAATTGGACGGTTGAAATAGAAAATATCAAAATCAGTAAACAAATGTCAACGTATCAGCGGTTAGGATAGTTCAAAAAATCTAATTTTCGAGGGCACCACAATTTATTCGGTTTGTTTTGATTTAATGCATGCCACGTGTAAAATATCTGGGCCCCTGTGTATCAAAAGTCGCCGTTGGCAGTGAACCAAATAACTCCCGAGAAATTTCCAACAATACGACCACTATATGGCCCATTCCTGAGACGAAGCCCACCGCATTTAAATTTCCAGTAATACTCCCCGGATGTACGGACGCCTTGCAAAAGGTCGAAAATGCCCCTGCTTTTCCTTCAAGCGTTGACGCTCCTCGAACTCCCAGTTGGACGAACGGTTCAAAGGAGATCAACGTTACATGGCCCATCAGTTATGTATTTATTATATCCACAACGTTCATCCATATTTTGAAATCATTTCGGAGCATTATCCAAAAAAAAAAAAAAAAACATATCCAAAGATCAACTGGACCACACCACAAAGAGCAGCAGAAAATTGATTTCCACCGTTGAAACTTTTGTAGGGCCCACCATAACATTTATTTTCCATCCAATCTATTCATGAGGTCACAAAGACCTCGATGAATAGGAAAAATAAATTTCGTAATGATCTAAAACTTCCATAACCCCTGAAAGGGTTTCAACGGTAGACATTCAAAGCAGAATGATAAAATCATTTGTTATAGTCAGATCTATAGCTACGGATTATAACCGTAGCCATAGATAAATACTCCGTAGCAATTGAGTCCATCTGGGATGGGCACGCCGCGTAGCCATAGATAAATACTCCGCAGCAATTGAGTCCATCTGGGATGGGCACGCCGAACAAGCGGCTTCCCGCGTCACTTGCTGGCCTGTCCGGCACGGCCACGCCAATCTGGGGGGGCCACGCCCATAGGACGGTGCCTATGGCTACAGATAACAACCGTAGTTAATCCGTAGCAATAGGTTCTTTATTTTTTGTATTTTTTTTATGATTTTTTTTTTTTTTTTTTAAATGGGGAGAACTTTTTCTCCCTTACATTTTTCATGTATATATAAGTATATAAAAATAATTTTCTATTTCTTAATTCTTTTCTTTGTCCATTTATTTAACAAGCATATCTCCTAAACTATAATGAGTTACATAACGCACCAAATATGATTTTGGAGTAGGAGAAGCTAATTTAGCCAACTAACATAGTAATTTTCTGATATTCTATCGGGTTGACGGTTTAAAATACACTTCACTTCACGGCCATTTTCACGCACTTCGCGGTCAATTCACTTCACTTCACCGTCATTTCCATGCATTTCACGGTCATTCCTAGTAATTCCGTGTTCATTCACGGTCAATGCGACGCAATTCACGGTCAATTCACTTCACTTCACTTCACGGCCATTTCCACGCACTTCGCGGTCATTTTACTTCACTTCACCGTCATTTCCATGCATTTCACTGTCATTCCTAGCGATTCCGTGTTCATTCACGGTCAATTTGACTCACTTGACGGTCAATTCACTTCACTTCACGGCCATTTCCACGCACTTCGCGTTCAATTCACTTGACTTCACCGTCATTTTCATGCATTTCACAGTCATTCCTAGCGATTCCGTGTTCATTCACGGTCAATTCGACGCACTTCACGGTCAATTCACTTCACTTCATGGCCATTTTCACGCACTTCGCGGTCATTTCACTTCACTTCACCGTCATTTCCATGCATTTCACAGTCATTCCTAGCGATTCCGTGTTCATTCACGGTCAATTCGACGCACTTCACGGTCAATTCACTTCACTTCATGGCCATTTTCACGCACTTCGCGGTCATTTCACTTCACTTCACCGTCATTTCCATGCATTTCACGGTTATTCCTAGCGATTCCGTGTTCATTCACGGTCAATTCGACGCACTTCACGGTCAATTTACTTAACTTCACGGCCATTTCCATGCACTTCGCGGTCAATTCACTTCACTTCACCATCATTTCCATGCATTTCACGGTCATTCCTAGGGATTCCGTGTTCATTCACGGTCAATTCGATGCACTTCATGGTCAATTCACTTCACTTCACGGCCATTTCCGCGCACTTCGCCGTCATTTCACTTCACTTCACCGTCATTTCCATGCATTTCACGGTCATTCCTAGCGATTTCGTGTTCATTCACGGTCAATTTGACGAACTTCACGGTCAATTCACTTCACTTCACGGCCATTCCAACGCACTTCGCGGTCATTTCACTTCACTTCACCGTCATTTCCATGCATTTCACGGTCATTCCTAATGATTCCGTGTTCATTCACGGTCAATTTGACACACTTCACGGTCAATTCACTTCACTTTATGGCCATTTCCACGCACTTCGCGGTCACTTCACCGACATTTCCATGCATTTCACGGTCAATTCGACGCACTTTACGGTCAATTCACTTCACTTCACGACCATTTCCACACACTTCGCGGTCATTTCACTTCACTTCACCATCATTTCCATGCATTTCACGGACATTCCCAGTAATTCCGTGTTCATTCACGGTCAATTCGACGCACTTCACAGTCAATTCACTTCAATTCACGGCCATTTCCACGCACTTCGTGGTCATTTCACTTCACTTCACCGTCATTTTCATGCATTTCACGGTCATTCCTAGCAATTCCGTGTTCATTCACGGTCAATTCACTTCACTTCACGGCCATTTCCATGCACTTTGCAATCATTTCACTTCACTTCACAGTCATTTCCATGCATTTCAAGGTCATTCCTAGCGATTCTGTGTTCATTCACGGTCAATTCGACGCCCTTCAAGGTCAATTCACTTCACTTCACGGCCATTTTCATGCACTTCTTGGTCATTTCACTTCACTTCATCGTCATTTCCATGCATTTCACGGTTATTCCTAGCGATTTCGTGTTCATTCACGGTCAATTCGACGCACTTCACGGTCAATTCACTTCACTTCACGACCATTTCCACGCACTTCGCGGTCAAATCACTTCACTTCACCGTCATTTCCATGCATTTCACGGTCATTCCTAGCGATTCCGTGTTCAGTCACGGTCAATTCGGCGCACTTCACGGTCAATTCACTTCGCTTCACGGCCATTTCCACAACCTATAACCTAAACAAAAACCAAAACCTATAACCGAAACCTAAACCAAAACCTTAACCTAAACCTATAACCTATAACCTAAACCAAAACCAAAACCTATAACCAAAACCAAAACCAAAACCTATAACCTAAACCCGAACCCATTCTCAAATCCAAAAACCTATAACCTAAACCTAAACCATTACCTTATAACCTAAATCAAAACGTATAACCAAAACTAAAACCAAAACCTATAACCTAAACCCGAACCCATTATCAAATCTCAAAGACTATAACCTAAACCGAAACCAAAACCTATAACCTAAACCCGAACCCATTATCAAATCTCAAAACCTATAACCTAAACCCGAACCCATTATCAAATCCCAAAACATATAACCTAAACTGAAACCAAAACCTATAACCTAAACCCGAAGCCATTCTCAAATCCCAAAACCCAAACCCAAACCTAAACCTAAACATAAAACCTAAAACCTAAACCTAAGCCTATAACCTAAACTCAAATCCCTAAACCTAAACCTAAACCTAATCCTATAACCTATACTCAAATCCCTAAACCTTAACATATAACCTAACCTAAACCTATACTTATAACCTAAAACTATTCTCAAATCTCAAAACCTATAACTTAAACCTAACCTTTCCCAAAACCTATAACCTAAACTCAATTCCCTAAACCTAAACCTTAGCCTAAACCTAAACTCAAATCCCTAAACCTTAACCTATAACCTAACCTAAACCTATACTTATAACCTAAAACTATTACCAAATCCCAAAACCTATAACCTAAACCTAACATTTCCCTAAACCTATAACCTAAACTCAATTTCCTAAAGCTAAACCTACACCTAATCCTAATCTCAACTCCCTAACCTAAACTTAAACCTAAACTTGAAAACCCAAACTTAAACCCAATCCCGAACCTGAACCTGATTTCCTAAACCTAAACCATAACCCATTCTTAAATCCAAAAACCTATAACCTAAACCTAAACCAAATCCAAAACCTATAACCTAAACCTAAACCAAATCCAAAACCTATAACCTAAACCTAAACCTTAACCTAAATCAAAACATATAACCAAAAACAAAACCAAAACCTATAACCTAAACCCGAACCCATTATCAAATCCCAAAACCTATAACCTAAACCTTAACCTAAATCAAAACCTATAACTAAAACCTATAACCTAAACCCGAATCCATTCTCAAATCTCAAAACCTATAACCTAAACGTAAACCAAAACCTTAACTTAAACCTATAACCTATAATCTAAACCAAAACCAAAACCTATAACCTAAACCTGAACCTATTCTCAAATCCCAAAACCTTAACATAAACCTATAACCTATAATCTAAACCAAAACCTATAACCTAAACCAAAACCAACCTATAACCTAAACCCGAACCCATTCTCAAATCCCAAAAGCTATAACCTAAACCAAAACCTATAACCTAAACCAAAACCAAAACCTATAGCCTAAACCCGAACCCATTCTCAAATCCTAAAACCTATAACCTAAACCAAAACCTATAACCTAAACTAAAACCAAAACCTATAGCCTAAACCCGAACCCATTCTCAAAACCAAAACCTATAACCAAAACCCGAACCCATTCTCAAATCCTAAAACCTATAACCTAAACCAAAACCTATAACCTAAACTAAAACCAAAACCTATAACTTAAACCTGAACCCATTCTTAAAACCAAAACCTATAACCTAAACCTGAACCCATTCTCAAATCCCAAAACCTATAACCTAAACCAAAACTAAAACCTATAGCCAAAACCCGAACCCATTCTCAAATCCAAAAACCTATAACCTAAACCTAAACCTTAACATAAACCGTTAACCTATAACCTAAATCGAAACCAAAACCTCTAACCTAAACCCGAACCCATTCTCAAATCCCAAAACCTATAACCTAAACCAAAACTTATAACCTAAACTAAAACCAAAACGTATAGCCTAAACCCGAACCCATTCTCAAATCCAAAAACCTATAACCTTAACCTAAACCGTTAACCTATATCCTAAACCAAATCCAAAACTTATAACCTAAACCCGAACCCATTCTCAAATCCCAAAACCTAAACCTAAACCTTGACCTACACTTATAACGTATAACATAAACCAAAACCTATAAGCTTTGGGATTTGAGAATAAGTTTAGGTTATAGGTTATAGGTTAAGGTTAGGGTGTAGGTTAAGGTCATTTGCTATAGGTTATAGGTTTACTTTAAGGTTTAGGTTTAGGTTTAAGTTATGGATTTTGGGATTTGAGAATAGGTTTAGGTTATAAGTATAGGTTTAGGTTAGGGTGTAGGTTAAGGTTTAGGGAAATGACCGTGAATTAACACGAAATTGTCGGGAATGACCGTGAAATGCATGAAAATGACCGTGAAGCGAAGCGATTGGACCGCAAAATGCACGAAAATGATCGTAAAATGCATGCAAATGACCGCGAAGTGAAGGAGTTTGACCATGAAATGCCTCGAAATGACCGTGAATCAACACGAAAATATTTGGAATAACCGTGAAATGCATGGAAGTGATCATGAATTGAAACGAAATGACCGCGAAAAGCATGCAAATGACCATGAAGTGAAGGAGTTTGACGGTGAAATGCCTCGAAATGACCGTGAATCAACACGGAATTGTTTCGAACGACCATGAAATGCATGGAAGTGATCATGAATTGAAGCGAAATGACTGTGAAATGCATGCGAATGACCGTGAAGTGAAGGAGTTTGACCGTGAAATGCCTCGAAATGACCGTGAATCAACACGAAATTGTTTCAGATGACTGTGAAATGCATGGAAGTGATCATGAATTGAAGCGAAATGACTGTGAAATGCATGCAAATGACCGTGAAGTGAAGGAGTTTGATCGTGAAATGCCTCGAAATGACCGTGAATCAACACGAAATTTTTTCGGATGATCGTGAAATGCATGGAAGTAATCATGAATTGAAGCGAAATGACCGTGAAATGCATGCAAGTGACCGTGAAGTGAAGGAGTTTGACCATGAAATGCTTCGAAATGACCGTGAATCAACACAGAGATGTTTCGGATGACCTTGAAATGCATGCAAGTGATCATGAATTGAAGCGAAATGACCGTGAAATGCATGCAAATGACCGTGAAGTGAAGGAGTTTGACCGTGAAATGCCTCGAAATGACCGTGAATCAACACGAAATTATTTTGGATGACCGTGAAATGCATCGAAGTGATCATGAATTGAAATGAATTGATCGTGAAATGCATGCAAATGACCGTGAAGTGAAGGAGTTTGACCGTGAAATGCCTCGAAATGACTGTGAATCAACACGGAATTGTTTGGGATGACCGTGAAATGCATGGGAATGATCATGGTTTGAAGCGAATTGACCGTGAAATGCTTATAAATGACCGTGAAGTGAAGGGAATTGACCGCGAAATGCTTCAAAATGACCGTGAATCAACACGAAATTGTTTTGGATGACCGTGAATTGCATGGAAGTGATCATGAATTGAAGCGAAATGACCGTGAAATGCATGCAAATGACCGTGAAGTGAAGGAGTTTGACTGTGAAATGCCTCGAAATGACCGTGAATCAACACGAAAATGTTTCGGATGACCATGACATGCATGGAAGTGATCATGAATTGAAGCGAAATGACCATGAAATGCATGCAAATGAATGTGAAGTGAAGGAGTTTGACCGTGAAATGCCTCAAAATGACCGTGAATCAACACGAAATTATTTCGGATGACCGTGAAATGCATGGAAGTGATCATGAATTGAAGCGAATTGACCGTGAAATGCATGCAAATGACCTTGAAGTGAACGAGTTTGACCATGAAATGGCTCGAAATGACCGTGAATCAACACGAAATTATTTCGGATGACCGTGAATTGCATGGAAGTGATCATGAATTGAAGCAAAATGACCGTGAAATGCATGCAAATGACCGTGAAGTGAAGGAGTTTGATTGTGAAATGCCTCGAAATGATCGTGAATCAACACGAAAATGTTTCGGATGACCATGAAATGCATGGAAGTGATCATGAATTGAAGCGAAATGACCATGAAATGCATGCAAATGAATGTGAAGTGAAGGAGTTTGACCGTGAAATGCCTCAAAATGACCGTGAATCAACACGGAATTATTTCGGATGACCGTGAAATGCATGGAAGTGATCATGAATTGAAGCGAATTGACCGTGAAATGCATGCAAATGACCTTGAAGTGAACGAGTTTGACCATGAAATGGCTCGAAATGACCATGAATCAACACGAAATTATTTCGGATGACCGTGAATTGCATGGAAGTGATCATGAATTGAAGCAAAATGACCGTGAAATGCATGCAAATGACCGTGAAGTGAAGGAGTTTGATTGTGAAATGCCTCGAAATGACCGTGAATTAACACGAAAATGTTTCGGATGACCATGAAATGCATGGAAGTGATCATGAATTGAAGCGAAATGACCATGAAATGCATGCAAATGAATGTGAAGTGAAGGAGTTTGACCGTGAAATGCATCGAAATGACCGTGAATTAACACGAAAATGTTTCGGATGACTGTGAAATGCATGGAAGTGATCATGAATTGAAGCGAAATGACCGTGAAATGCATGCAAATGAAATGAACGAAATTGACCACTAAGTGAATGAAATGGATTTTTGATCATCGAGCTGATGAAATCTTGGAAGATAACCAGGTTGGTTGGTTAAAGTAGCTTCTCCTACCCCAAAATCATATAGGGTACATCAAGTAACTAATTTTAGTTTAGAAGATATTCTTGTTAAATGAATAAAGAAAGAAATGGAAAAAAAAAAAAAAAAAAAAAAAAATTTATATGCTTATATATACATATTTATATAAATATCTGTTAGATAAAATTATAGGTAGAATAAAGTTCTCCATGTACCAAAAAAAAAAAAAAACACAAAAAAAAATTAAAAATCTATTGCTACGGATTTTAGCTACGGTTATTATCCGTAGCCATATGAACCAACCCATGGGCGTGGCCCCCCCAGATCGGCGTGGTCGCGCCGGACAGGCCAGCAAGTGGCGCGGGGGACCACTGTTTTGGCGCACCCACCTCGGATGGACTCTATTGCTACGAACTATCGTATCTATGGCTATGGTTATAATCCGTAGCCATATGTCTGACCGTAGCAAATAACTTTGCCATTCTGCTTTGAACGTCTACTGTTGAAACCCTTTTAGGGGTCACGGAAGTTTTGGATCATTACGAAATTTATTTTTCCTATTCATCCAGGTCTTTGTGACCTCATGAATAGATTGGATGGAAAATAAATGTTATGGTGGGCCCTACAAAAGTTTCAATGGTGAAAATCAATTTTCTGTTGCACTTTGTGGTGTGGTCCAGTTGATCTTTGGATAGGATTTTTTTTTATTATTTTTTTATTTTTTATGGGGAGAACTTTTTCTCCCTTACATTTTTCTCAAATACATAATTATGTAAATATGTATATATAAGTATATAAAAATATTTTTCTATCTCTTAATTCATTTCTTTGTCTATTTATTTAACAAGCACATCTCCTAAACTAGAATGAGTTACATAACGTACCATATATGATTTTGGGTAGGAGAAGCTAATTTAGCCAAATAACATAGTAATTTTCCAAGATTCCATCGATTCGATGGTTAAAAATACACTTAATGGTCAATTCACTTCACTTCACGGCCATTTTCACGCACTTCGCAGTCAATTCACTTCACTTCACCATCATTTCCATGCATTTCACAGTCATTTCCAGCAATTCTATGTTAATTCACGGTCAATTCGACGCACTTCATGGTCAATTCACTTCACTTCGCAACCATTTTTACACACTTGGAGATCATTTCACTTCACTTCACCATCATTTTCATGCATTTCATGGTCATTCCTAGCGATTCCGTGTTCATTCAGGGTCAATTCGACGCACTTTATGGTCAATTCACTTCACTTCATGGCCATTTCCATGCACTTTGCGGTCATTTCACTTCACTTCACCGTCATTTCCATGCATTTCATGGACATTCCTAATGATTCTGTATTTATTCACGGTCAATTCGACACACTTCACGGTCAATTCACTTCACTTCACGGCCATTTCCACGCACTTCGTGATCATTTCACTTCACTTCACCATCATTTCCATGCATTTCGCGGTCATTCCTAGGGATTCCATGATCATTCATAGTCAATTCGACGCACTTCACGTCCATTTCCAAGCACTTCGTGGTCATTTCACTTCACTGCACCGTCATTTCCATGCATTTCACGGTCATTCCTAGTGATTCCGTGTTCATTCATGATCAATATGACGCACTTCACGGTTAATTCACTTCACTTGACGGCCATTTCCAAGCACTTCGTGGTCAAATCACTTAACTTCACCATCATTTCTATGCATTTCACAGTCATTCCCTGCGATTCCGTGTTCATTCACGGTCAATTCAACGCACTTCACAGTTGATTCACTTCACTTCACAGCTATTTCCACGCACTTCGTGGTCATTTCTATAAGACCCGTATCCTAGTTTGTATTGTTCCGTCAACTCCCGCGATCCTTCCGGTCAAATTCGGCAATCCTCGATCACTTTCTGATGTTTGCGCCCGATCCTAAGCTGAGACCTGTATGCCAAAGAAGGCTAAAATTGAAACCTATACCTTAGTGACCGCGCCGTCGCCGCGGTTTTAACGCCGTAACTCGCACACCGACCCGATACCCAGGCTAAAAGATGTCAGTCTGCGTTCAATTCGAAAAAAACACCGCGCGTTACGAATTACGAGGGAATCTCTACGAGATGTCCCATCAATCAATCAATCACTCATGTCAAGTACAACAACCCATACCTTTCTCTTACACAAGCAAGCCCAAGGTCAACCCTCACATCACTTCACCTCTCTCTCCACCCATCCCTTCTTACAACACACCACTCCACCCATCACCCATCACACCACATCCATCACCCTTTTTCACCCATCACTCCTCTCTCTTTCTCTCTCATTCATTCTTAAAAAAAAATTTCCAAGCAAAAGAGCTTCACACGTCCAAGCTCTTTCTCCCTCTCCCAAATGCCAAGTGTGGCCCACATTCCCTACTCTCTCATCTCTCATCTCAACCGTTGATCCATCATCTACCACCGTTAAAAGTCAAGCAAAGGAGCATTGGAGGCCAAGGGAGCAAGGAGGAGGCTTAGAGGTGGATGATCATCATTCATTTCAATTTTTAAGGGTCCACTTGTTGTGGGACCCACTCGATGTATGTGTTGTAACTATGGAGGGCCCATAGTGGGAGGGACCCTCCCCTCTATCTCACCATATCTCTCTTTTCCTCTCTTTTTTTTTTTCTCTCTCTTTCTCTCCTCTCCCTAGAATGAAGTGGGCCATGTTAAATCCATTCCATTCATCAATGGTGTGGTCCACCACATTTTAGGTGATATGATATATGTATATATACATATTTATTGATATATGTATATATATACATATATATTATATTATATTAATATTATATATATATATGTATATGGGTATGGTGGGCCACGTACATGTGGGACCCACCATGATGATGTGTTCATCCATGCCGTCCAGCGTCCAGGGACGCTGGACTAGAGGCATGGGAGTGAAGAGGTTAACATGGAGTGTGTGTACTGTCAGGGGTGTGTACTTACAAGCTTTAAAAAAAAAAAAGGAAAAGGAAGGGAAATGGTGGGCCCTCCAACATGGCCCCACCTTGATGTATGTGCTTGATCCAAGCCATCCATTCTATTCTCGGGATCATTTTAGGCGTTGAGCCGAAAAATGAGACCGATCCAATCATCTGGCAGGCCGTGGTATTAAGAATGGTAGTATTTTTCGTTGAAACTTGGAAGAATGATTACTAGGGTCCACCAAAAGCTTGGACCCACCCGAAACTTGTTTTGGACCCCTATTTTTGTGGGACACATGCAATGGACGGGATAGATCTAGTTAACGTGGGTCCCACCTAGGATAAGATGAGAAGTGATGGGAAGATAGTACCTGAATCACGAATCAAGAGAGTTTCCAATAGATCACGGCATGGAAGCTTGTCAGCATGAGAGAGAAAGCAGAACAAAAATAATAAAAATAAAATCCTACCTATACCACTTTCGCAGATGCTCTCGATTGCATTTAGCGTATGCAACAAGCCTTTAAACCCCTAGGTTACCCCTAGTGGACGAGTTGTAGTCTCATGAGGGTTTGCAGTAATATTACCCACAAACATTGAATCGATCATGCCGCAAGGTTCCCCTTCCGGCCAATATCTTGATAAGTCTCTCAGTAAGCTCCTCAACAGGATCATCCAAAAGCCCTTTTTGCAATAGGCTTGGGCGCCCTGGAGCATGACTTTCCAGAGAGACTTATGTACCTCATAAGAAATCTTCCATTGAATTGCTGGAGGTATCCGTAATATATACGATTCACCTAAGACAGAAGAAGTTTCAACATTAGTATTGCATGGTGAATCAAAGACTACAAGTAAATAAAGTTTAGAAAACTTCTTAAAAAGTAATGTAGTCTCAACATATTCCGAAGCTCCAAACTTCGATTTTAGATTCAGATCCTCTTCATTTACTAGTAGACGTTTAGGATCAGGGGAAGAGAGGGTTTCAGAATAAGGGTTCGTTCGGTCAGTGATGACTACCGAAATGTTGTCTCGCAAGGTATCTACTTTGTCTTTTAACATGGGATCGTTTGAAACCTCAAAGTGTGCCAAGCAATCCCACGAGTTGGGAAATTCAGATGAGTGTGACTCATTTTTGTGGCTTATGATGATCTGCGCAAAGAATTCATCATCTTTGAAAGTGAATGGAGGTATGCTCTCTTGCTCCAGTCCTGCATAGATAGATTGAAAATCAGTAAGTGAAGCATTGATGTGATCACTCTGTTTATTGAAATTACTCAATTGAGGCGCTGAATTCTCGATTGTTTGCAGCTCAGATGGTGGCCTCAACTGAGTGGTTTCAAATTTCAGAGTCGTAGCGGGCAACTCCCCCTCCCGAATCATATCATCATTCAATTCAAGGGAGTGGTCTAAACATGTCTCACAAGAGTTAGAAGAGTCAGTTGTAAGATGTTCATTCTTCACAGTTAAATCAAGCATGTCAGATGAGTGGAGTAGATCTTCCTGACCGATCACTTCGTGCACGTCTTGATCGTTGACCTGGACCAGATTTGAGATTGATTCAGGGAGAATTTGGGCTGCACATTCATGATCCTCATCCCAATACGCATCATTGTCTAGTCCAGTGCAGTGCACATTTGGGATGGGATCACTTTCCTCACATTCTACACCTAACATGGGTTGAGGTTCGCATAAACTAACCTCTTCCTCAATATTGAAATCTTGTGTGTCATGTAAGGAAACTGTGTTATCATCAATGTATTTAAAAGATACCCATGTATCTTCACCATTCTTTCGAACAGTTATCGAGATTGACTCATCGGGAAATTGAACCACATGCTCATTAACGGAATCCAACTCCTCATTCCAAATTCCAGATTCTTTTAAAAGTGGATGCGGATCACTTTTTTCGCATTGTATTTCTAGATTAGGTCGTGGCTGAGATGACCAAGCCTCCTCTATCTTATCAAGACGCACATCGAGTCCTTTCATTGTTTCCATTACTTTTCTCATTTCCACAAGACAGGTCGAAAGATTACGCTGATATGAATGCTCTTAGATCGTTTCTGGATGGATCTCAAAGGTAGGGGATCCAAGAGAGTAATCATTATAACATGTAGTTGGTTCATTTTTTCAATTTTGATATTTTCACTGGTTATAGTCATACTGATCATAAGTGGGAGAATCTGCTGGTTGGTAATACTTATTATCACTCATGATACAATCACGCATTGTTTTATCGGATGGATGATAATAATTCTCACAACCATAGTTATGATAACCCCAACACTCACGTACTGTTTTGTTAATTCGTGGGGTGTAATTGTTCTCTTGCATATAATTACGTAAAGACTTCTTAACCAGTGGATTTTTATATTTTGATCGGTTCTCGATGATAGTTTCAGAAAAGTTTTGAGACATAGGTTGATTTATATCATCATCATCCCAAAATAAGTTATTCTTCTCAGCATACTGACGTTGCCACTCGTGCATATACATGATGAAACCCTTAACTTGAATTTAATCCTATGAAAAATAGAAGAGAAGGTCCCACAACAAAGTGAAAAGTAAGAGGGGGAGAAGTTAGAAAGATGTTACCATACTAGAGATTCCTATATTAAAATCCTGTAAAATAAGACAAAACAAGTTAGTTTCTAAAAAGAGAAAGTCTAGGATTAGAAAATCTCTAAAAATAAAACCCTAATTCTAAAAATAGAAAAAATAAAGAAATTAGAAAGATATCACCAAATTAGAAGTTTCTATCTCATAATCCTACAAAATAGGAAAGACAAGTTAATTCTAAAAAAAACAGGAAAATCTAAACCTAAAACTAAAGTAAGTAAAAATCCTAATCTTAAAATAATCCTAAAACTATTTAATTTCAGAAAAACGTAGCCATCAGGCCCCGGCAACGGCGCCAAAAACTTGTTCACTCCCCAAGTGCAGGGTTGTGATGTAGTAATAACTCGATAAGACCGAGGTCGAATCCCAAGGGACTGAAACTTGTACGTTATCTAAAACTAACTAGAACTAGAACTAGGCTAAGATGAAATCTAATCTGATTGAATTTGAAGGAATACTGGTGAATTAATTATCTAAACTTGAGAGAAATCAGGAGAAGGGAACTAGGGATTCAGAGGATCCACTTGTAGAGATCAGGGAGAACTTATGCTTGCATCAAAAATCATGGAAATTACTGAACTACCGTTGATCTAGTTTTCAAAGAGATGAAAGGTGTATGAATTAGAATGGATTCCATCATCAAACCATGCCCAAAAGACTATGGCAAACAACAGAATTAAACTAATTACCTCCCAATCACATGTATGAAAGTTAGGAAGGGTACCATCATCCAACCATGCCCAGGAGACTATGGTGAACAACAGGATGTCGTGACGTAATAAACATGAAAAGGAAATAGAAATATTCAAAGCATCGCAGACCCATTGTAATTTCAGTCACAACAGACCATTAAGAATTAAAAATATTCTCATAATAATCAACTAAAATCAACGTCGATTCATGAATTAAAATTTAAATAAAATAAAATCTCCCATCTCACTACAAGCTTCACCTCTTAGCCCTAGCTAGGAGGATTTAGCCTGCCATGGATGGGCTCAATCCAAATAAATAAAGAGAAAAAGAAAAGAAAAAGAAAAGGGAAAGAAAAAAACCAAGCTCCTCTCTCTCTCCTCTGCCCACGTTGAAACCCAAGCTCGAGCCCTCTGTTCTTCCTCCCAAGACCCTGAATGAATGCTCCCCACATCCAAAAACTTCTTTTTATAGCTGCTGGAAGGCTGGAGTCAGTGATAGAGTTGTAGCAGGACACGGAGTGTAATTTTTGCAGCCAAGTTCGGTGCTACGAAACACGCCACTTTCCTCGCTCAAATTCCAAGAAAACACCGTCCCTTAGTACTTTCTTGGGTTCTCTACATGATAGACGGTTCAAATCTGCCATATGATCAAAGATGGTGGGCCAAAACTGCCTGAAAAAGTCGATTTTCGCGGATGTGCGAAACCTTTCGCACCATTTCGCTGTTGTGGTCGGTGGGCCCCACAGAAGCATTTTCTGGAAAATTTACCCCATCCATTGGATTCAAAACGAAATTTTAGTAAAGAATGGGTGGTTTTGAACGTCCATTGACGTGGCCCAGAGAAGAAATCACAAAAGAATCAGTTTTGAACGTTGCAGGGTAGCCCTTTTGTGGCCTTTGTATCTCACACGTGTGCACGCATGGATGAAAAGTGACAACATGGTTTTGTAGTGCTCGCGGCTGTCTACACGGTGGACGGTTTGGATTGAGCTTATGGGGCACGTGTGGGGCCCACAGCTGATCGCAAAAACGGCCAGCGGCCGTGCATTACGCAGACGCGAAAGCGGAAGTTTCTTCTGCTGTGGCACTTGTGGGGCCCATGATAGGATTCTAATGAGAAATCCACGCCGTCCATTAGAACCACAAGGAAAAACCATTCAAATATGGCTAGTTTAAGATCAAGTTAGGTGTGGTCCAACGATCAGTCCATTTCACCGTCAATCGTACGTTTAACGGTGGAAATCATGCGATTACGAGGATGAGAGACAAAAAATCAGCATGGCTAAGGGTTTGGACACCCTATGGACACGTTGAACGGTTCAGATTGTCCTTAGGTGGGATGATGGTGGCCTACGACTCAAAAACAGAGAGCCAGCGTCCGTCGTTGGACGTTTTTTTGTTTTGGAGAAGAAGAGTCGTGCTGACCGACTTTTGGCATTTTGGTGCACGTTCGGTGCATGTGTGTACCTTGCACACACACTGGACATGTGGGTCCCACGGTGATGTTTAGGTGAAATCCGTTCCGTCCATTTTGTTCTCCATATCTTTTTAGACGCTGAGACCAAAAGTGAAGCAGATCCAGATATCAGGTGGGCCCAAATTTGATGATTCATGGGCTGATCTATCTGTTGGCCCACTTCCACGAAGATCCAATGGATGAAATTTGATATGTACGGTTAAATTATGGTTCTCAGGCCATGTGTTAAGTTTTTAACTGATCGGATGGCGGGAACCCTTTGATCTTGCATTTTTGGACCAATTTCGGGTCTTTTTAATGTAAATAGCTTGATTTCCTCGGGTCCCTGACGTGCATATCTGTTGATCTTAGTCCCTTGAGTCCGTCCCTTGCCTTTGGTGTCATCAGAGCGTTAAATCCATGCTTTAAGCTCTCTTTTTCAATCCCTGCTCGTAAAGTCACCTTGCAACATAAAAATGATAAAACGGGCCATTAAACAGTATCATGCTCGTAAATCCAGACAATATTTAGGGTCTAATATGCACTATTTGACCCTCAACACCGCTTTGGTATATATGGGCTGATGTATTTAGGCCCATCTTGACATGTGATTAAGCCCACCTTAATGCATTTGTGGCCCGTTGTCGAGGCCCACTTTGTTATATATGGGCCCATGTGTGTAGGCCCATTTGATGTATTTGTGGCCCACTGTTGAGGCGCACCTTGGTATATATAAGGCCTATGTAATTAGGCCCATTTGATGCATACGAAGCTCATGTGATTGGGCTCATTTTAATGCATTCCAAGGCCCATGGGTGATGGCCCATTGCAAAGTACCTAAGGCCCATTGGTGAAGCTTATTGAGGTGGTCCACTTGCTGAATATATGGCCTAATGAGATGCATTTACGGCCCTTGTGCCAAGGCCCGTGGCGATGTATATGCAGCCCACGAGTGAGGCCCGATGTGATGAAATTATGACCTATGATGATGTATATTAGACCTTGTATGAGGCCCGTTGTGACGTGTATCCAGCTCGTGGTTAGGGCCAATATGATATTTTTATGGCTCATCTTGATAAATTAGTGCGGCCCACTTGATGTGAATGAGGCCCATGCGCAAGGCCCACCTATGAAATATATATTAGGCCCATATGAATGACCCATAGTGATGTATTTGCGGCCCAGTTGATAAGGTCCATAGTGATGTATTTGTAGCCTGTATAGCGAGGCCTGTCATAATGTATATGTAACCCTTGTATGAGGCCCATGTGAGAGACCCCTCGTGGTGTGTATTAAGCTCTTAAGTGGGACCCATGGTGTTGTATATTTAGCCCTTGTATGAGGCCATGGGTCCACTATATGTTAGGCTCTATGTGGGCCATTCCTTGAGACAATATTGGTTAAATGTCCACATTGTCGAGGCCGATTGTTGATATTGACTGTGAGTATGTGATAGCATAGCATCATGATACATGCCCATACACATCATCTACATGTTTGTTATGAGTTGTGGTTGATCATTGCATATGTCATTAAATATGTTGATATGAGACTCCTTGATAGGCGGAGGTTACCTCACATGAGCGCACGACATGCGTAGGATTGATGCATGACTGGACTGTGTGACTCGTGCATCTTGCATTGTGTGTTATACGCCCTAACGACATCAGGGTCGTAGCCTCCACAGGCATATCGTGGATGGCCAGACGGGACACCGAAAATGTTTGGTTGTAGCATATGGGCGCCATAGATGTCCCTGGGTGAAAATTTCTAAACCTCCATGGCTAGGAGATGACTCCAACGTCGAGACCGAGTGGATATATGAGTGCACAAAGGTCGAATACCAGGAGGCCGCATCTCCTACTGTGTCGTGGTCAGTTGGAAAGGGGTGTGACCTTACCCGCCTGAGTGAGGGAGCAATGTCTAGGTTGAGTTTGACCAGCTTGAGGAATGGGTCCGCTATCGATGAGCCGGGCCTGATATTGGCAGGCGAATAGTGAGGTCTCTTCCACTTACCCAGTTGTACGCTTAGATAGGGGCGGCAAGCTGGCGTAGAGTGTAATAGACCCCGGTGATGATCCCTGAGATGAACTGTACTGATATATGGATTTAGTGAGCAGGAGTTGCATACTCATTCATTCATTCACTATTCACTCGAGCTGGTGGTACGCAGCTATTTGTCACGTGTGCCTTCGCAATGACCATGATTTCCGTTGGGGCGCGCGACTAACCTGAGATCAGGAGTTTATCACATTGAGTCTGACTATCCAAATTTAGGTATGGGACTGGTTTGGATAGAAGTCCCTTATGGTGGATCCCGTAGCCTGCGATACTACGTACTATCATCCCGACTTCACACTCCAGCATGGTCATTCCATTAACACCACATATTACATATTGCATTATATCCTCGGCATATGACATTTTGAGTTGTTATGTTTCTGTATTCCTGTAACTTAGATGAGAGTGACGATATTTTGTAACGCCCGTGAAAAATCCGTACTTGGGCTCGAGTACCAACTCGACCCGAGTTCGCGTAGAATTAATTTCCATGGAAATTAAGCGTAAGTTAGCTAGCGCAACGCTAGAGTAGCTGGGAAATAGTCACTGATCACTTTAAATACGTTCTATAAGACCTAAATCGAGTAGAACAAACAACTCTACAATACTCTATAACCTCGGATCAAACTCTAAGCGGGTTTGTTCTCTGGACCACTTTAAATTCTTGTATTGGATTTAGACCGCGCGTCGAAAGTCCGATACTTCCTATCTTAGACCGTTAGAACCGCCCAGCTGGACTTGACAATCATTTCGAAAATCAAGTCAAACCAATAATCACAGACTGTTTCATTGAGCTCGGACTGAAGAGACCGCGAATAGGGACAGAATTGGAATTTCAAATTCAAATCTGGCACACGACTTGACGCGTCAGTATTAAGCGTTCTGACCGTCAGAATTCATCCAGATTACACCCTTGGATCAGAAAAAATTTCTATTTTATATCATGAGACTTTCAGCCCTAATCTACGTGCGGTGACCGCTGAACTGAAACTGGTCCGCCACGTGCGATCTGCGAACCCTACCAGACTGAAAACTTAATACGTGCTATATCTGGTACGCATGAGCTTAAATCCGATCGCAATCGACCAGGGGACCACCAGAAAGCAACTTTCGGACCGAAACAGCCCCGAAATGGATAGGCACCAAGTAAACTTCGTTCCGGAGCCTGTTTCCAGCATTTTTAAGCTTATAAAAGGGGTTGAAACCCTCATTCCTCTCTCCCATCCGAAAATTACAAACCCTAGCTTTGGGAGAGAGAAAAGGAGAGAGAGTTTGAGAGAGAGAGTGGAAGGGATTTTTCCCGTCTCCGAGCCACCGACTGCTAGTGCTTCAGCAACTCTTTCCAATCACCTGGCTGGTGATTTCTTCACTTTTTCAGGTATAAAATAACCCTAGAACTTGCTGATTTAGGGTTTACCTAGATTCATAGCGTGTTAGCTAACGTACTTCATAAATCAGGTCCTCCTACTACCGTAGACGAAGCGTACACGCTCCGTTCAAAATCACGCATCCGTAAGAGACTAGGTAAGGATCTTAGACGCTTTGATTGACGGTTTACAATGCTTTCAATGTCGTTTAATAGTAGATTATCGACGGCATCGCCGTTTGACATGTACAACATGCTCTCCGTTTCCTGTTTCGTAAATTAACGAAGAATATGAGATTTAGGGCATTTTAGTCATTTGTAGGAAGTTCGGTTTATACTCATATTTTGCTGACGTGATTGACATAGTTTGTTGTCGCATTAGGGAGTTAGGAATGCTTGCATAACTAGTTTGGCGAAGAGATTCGCCTAGTTGCGCACTTTGGGTCGACATGCTATATGTAGACTTAAGTGTGTTGTGTATGTGTTTGTATAAATGCTTGTATTAGTATGTATTGAATTAAATGATGTTATGTGGTAGTTTGAGATTGATTTCTCAGTTAATATGCTGACCTAAATGATTTCCTACATGTTGACCATATGCATGATTCCATTACATGCATGGAATGTATGTGTTTGAAGATTTGCTTAAGTTGAATGTTATAACATGTGTTAACATGCTCACATGATTGTATTTCAATTCAAATACTCTTACATAAACTGCCGATGTGATTCCATAAATGTTTGGGACTAGACTTAGTCCAGGCAGTCGGTAACTGAGCGAATTCGTGGCTGACTGGTCATAGCCACGAACGACGCGTCGATGAACGTGATTCGTGTTTGGAGTTGGCGGCAGTGGTTAGGCCACGCGAAGTGTTTTACGCACTTCATGTCGTTCGACTTGAGATGCGATCGTGCTAGTCGAGCCTGTCAAGCAACCCGACTGGCCGATGTATGTTCACCTTGTATGAGTCATAACTGCTTGAACCTAGGGTACTGAACTTACCATTGTAAACCCTGTTAACCATGGTACCTTGATCCACGAAGACTCATGAGCCGGGCATGGTGGTATGGGACACCGTGGTCGAGCTATCGGCCTACGCTGGGGCCACAAACCTCCCCTTAGTGACCAGTGAGCACCTAGACTCGTGAGCAGATTATGGTGGTATGGGACACTATATTCTAACTGTCGGCCTACACTGATCAGGCGACGAGTCCTTTGTAGTGACCGCGAGCTTATTCTGAGTCCACAGGAGGCGACGACCCTTCCGTTGCAGTAGAGTATGGTAAGCCTATATTGATAAGGTGATGGGGGAGCGGTGCAACGAGTGCGAGCAACAGCCCTGGCAGCCCTTGCAGTGACCTACGAAATATACATCGTATGAGATTACTAGGAGTGACGACCCTAGACAGGATCTATGTTGGGATTGATACAAGGGAAGTACCTTAGTTTCTAAATCCTGCTGTTTGAATGGACTAATAACAAATTGGAAATCATATCACCATGCCATTGCATGTGCCTGGAAGATGTGGAGCACTTGAGGGTGATTGCATGCCGCGGTCGTAAGATGTTGCCGTATGAGGGAGATCGTCGGTGAGGGCATACATCACGTCATGTCATCTTGCATTAACAACAGTATTAGGATTGTCTGATTTACTGCTTTACTATTATCGCATGATTGAATTGTGAACATACTAATCTTTGCTCTATGATTCCACTGAGTTGATCACTCACTCCCACGTTACGGGATGGTGTTTGCAACACCCACCAGACCCTGTTGTAGATGTAGGTGAGGCAGAGATCCAGGAGGTGGAGCCAGACATCGACGAGGACCAGGACGAGTTCTCGTACATGCAGTATCACGATGGCTTTCCGTAGGCGACCTGGATCGATGGGACTTCAGTGGGACTATTTTGAACATTACATTTTTGTTCATGTATATGTATATGAGACTTAGAGATGTAGTCATACTTTGGAGACAGATGAGATTTATTTTGTTTTTCCATACAGTGATATATATATTGTTTAGTCTTTCACTTGCTTTTATCACTGGATCTGAAGTATGAATTGCAGTTTTGGTATACTTTTACTCATGTGAATGCTTTAAATCAGACAACATTGAATCATAATCATTTTTGTTGCACAAGTGACGGTCTGGAACTCGGGAGTTGAGTTTGTACACGACCCCCGATTTTCAGGGTGTTACATATTTGTTAGCTCTTCCGAATCGTATATTGCATTATATCCTTGTCATCCGATATTTGATTATTTATGACTCATCATTTGCATAGCTGTCCTATATTGCGTATTCTGATATTGATTGACTCATGGACATGTCCGTATTTCTGCTTACTCTGTTATCGTATGATTTATGATCTTGTCTGTATTTCGGTTTACTCTGATAATTTCTGCTCTTGTCAGTATTTCTGCTTATTTTGACATTGTATGATTTATGGATTATCAGTGTTTTCGGTATTGTATGATTAAGGCACTGTATTGAATACTTGACACTTACCTTATGCACACACTTACACCACCCTCTAAGCTTTCTATAAGCTTATGCACGATAGATGCGTGTAGGTAAAGTTAGGTTGTAGCAGCGTCGAGCTTAGAGCATGCAGTGGTCTTTCAAAGCTTGATTTTGATATATGTATTTCCCTTTCAGTATTGTACTCAAATGATTATATTAGTGGATATGTGATGATGATGTTACCTTTGTGAATTAGGTAATCTTGTGGTTATGCTTATTACGAGTTAATTGTACAAAAAAAAAATCCTCCTTGTAGGATCCCGGGATCGGAATCTAGCATATGAATGCTAGGAGTCGAGAATGGGATACTACGGAGGCTGTCGGCACTGGATTCGGTGATCGGGATTCCTGTGAATCCGATTTCTGAATTTGGGGCGTGACAATTTCACTTCACTTCATCGTCATTTCCATGCATTTCACAATCATTCCTAGCGATTCCGTGTTCATTTCACGGTTTAGGTTATAGGTTTTGGGATTTCAGAATGGGTTCGGGTTTAGGTTATAGGTTTTAGTTTTGAGAATGGGTTCAGGTTTAAGTTATAGGTTTTGGTTTTAGTTTAGATTATAGGTTTTGGTTTAGGTTATAGGTTTTGGGATTTGAGAATGGGTTCAGGTTTTGGTTATAGGTTTGGGTTTTGAGAATGGGTTTGGGTTTAGGCTATAGGTTTTGGTTTTAGTTTAGGTTATAGGTTTTGGGATTTGAGAATGGGTTTGGGTTTAGGTTATAGGTTTTGGTTTTGGTTTAAGTTATAGGTTATAGGTTTAGGTTAAGGTTTTGGTTTAGGTTTAGGTTATAGGTTTTGGTTTAGGTTAAGGGTTAAGTTTAGGTTATAGGTTTTGAGATTTGAGAATGGGTTCGGGTTAGGTTATAGGTTTTGGTTTTAGTTTAGGTTACAGGTTTTGGTTTTGGTTAAGGTTTAGGTTTTGGTTAGAGGTTTTTGTTTCTTGAGAATGGGTTCGGGTTTAGGTTATAGGTGTTGGTTTTGGTTTAGATTATAGGTTTTGGGATTTGATAATGGGTTCGGGTTAGGTTATAGGTTTTGGTTACAGGTTTTGGTTTATGTTAAGGTTTAGGTTTAGGTTAGAGGTTTTGAGATTTGAGAATGGGTTCGAGCTTAGGTTATAGGTTTTGGTTTTGGTTTAGGTTATAGGCTTTGAGATTTGATAATGGGTTCGGGTTTAGGTTATAGGTTTTGGTTTTAGTTTAGGTTTAGTTTATAGATTTTCGGATTTAAGAATGGGTTATGTTTAGGTTTAGGAAATAGGGTTCAGGTTCGGGATTGGGTTTAACTTTGGATTTTCAAGTTTAGGTTTAGGTTTGGGTTTAAGTTTGAGTTTAAGATTGGGCCCCACAGTTATGTATTTATTATATCCACAACGTTCATCCCTATTTCGAGATCATTTTGGAGCATTATCCATAAAAAAATCATATCCAAAGATCAACTAGACCACACCACAAAGAGCAGCAGAAAATTGATTTTCACCATTGAAACTTTTGTAGGGCGCACCATAACATTTATTTTCCATCCAATCTATTCATAAGGTCATAAAGACTTGGATGAAGAGGAAAAACAAACTCCGTGTTGATTCACGGTCATTTCGAGGCATTTCGCAGTCAATTCCCTTCACTTCATAGTCATTTGCATGCATTTCGCGGTCAATTCGCTTCAAACCATGATCATTCCCATGCATTTCACGGTGGTCCGAAACAATTCCGTGTTAATTCATAGTCATTTCGAGGCATTTCACGGTCAAACTCCTTCACTTCACGGTCATAAGCTTAGGTTTAGGTTTTAGGTTTTACGTTTAGGTTTAGGTTTGGGTTTGGGTTTTGAGATTTGAGAATGGGTTCGGGTTTAGGTTATAGGTTTTGGTTTCAGTTTAGGTTATAGGTTTTGGGATTTGATAATGGGTTCGGGTTTAGGTTATAGGTTTTGGTTTCGGTTTAGGTTATAGGTTTTGGGATTTGATAATGGGCTCGGGTTTAGGTTATAAGTTTTGGTTTTGGTTATACTTTTTGATTTAGGTTATAGGTTAATGGTTTAGGTTTAGGTTATAGGTTTTTGGATTTGAGAATGGGTTCGGGTTTAGGCTATAGGTTTTGGTTTTGGTTTAGGTTATAGGATTTGGGATTTGAGAATGGGTTCGGGTTTATGTTATAGGTTTTGGTTTTGGTTTAGGTTATTTCCATGCATTTCACGGTCATTCCCGCCTATTCCGTGTTGATTTACGGTCATTTCGATGCATTTCCGAACCCATATTAAACCAAAACCAAAACCTATAACCTAAACCCTAACCCATTATCAAATCCCAAAACCTATAACCTAAACCAAAACCAAAACCTATAACCTAAACCTGAGCCCATTCTCAAATCCCAAAACCTCTAACCTAAACCTAAACCTTAACTTAAACCAAAACCAAAACCAAAACCAAAACCAATAACCTAACCCGAACCCATTCTCAAATCTCAAAACCTATAACCTATAACCTAAACCAAAACCAAAACCTATAACTTAAACCCGAACCCATTCTCAAATCCCAAAACCTAAACCTAAACCTTAACCTAAACCTATAACTTATAACCTAAACTAAAACTTATAACCTAAACCCGAACTCATTCTCAAATCCCAAACCGTATAACCTAAACTAAAACCAAAACCTATAACCTAAACCCGAACCATTCTCAAAACTAAAAACTATAACCTAAACCCGAACCCATTCTCAAATCCCAAAACCTATAACCTAAACTAAAACCAAAACCTATAGCCTAAACCTGAACCCATTCTCAAATCTAAAAACCTATAACCTAAACCTAAACCGTTAACCTATAACCTAAACCGAAACCAAAACTTATAACTTAAACCCGAACCCATTCTCAAATCCTAAAACCTAAACCTAAACCTTAACCTAAACCTATAACCTATAACCTAAACCAAAACCTATAACCTAAACCAAAACCAAAACCTATAACCTAAACCCGAACCCATTCTCAAATCCCAAAACCTATAACCTAAACCAAACCAAAACCTATAGCCTAAACACGAACCCATTATGAAAATTATTTTTCCTCTTCATCCAGGTCTTTGTGACATTATGAATAGATTGGATTGAAAATAAATATTATGGTGGGCCCTACAAAAGTTTCAACGGTGAAAATCAATTTTCTGCTGCTCTTTGAAGCGAATTAACTGCGAAATGCATGCAAATGACCGTGAAGTGAAGGGAATTGACCGCGAAATACCTCAAAATGACCGTAAATCAACACGGAATTGTTTGGGATGACCGTGAAATGCATGGGAATGATCATGATTTGAAGCGAATTGACCGCGAAATGCATGCAAATGACCGTGAAGTGAAGGGAATTGACCACGAAATGCCTCGAAATGACCGTGAATCAACACGGAATTGTTTTGGATGACCGTGAAATGCATGAAAGTGATCATGAATTGAAGCAAATTGACCACGAAATGCATGCAAATGACTGTGAAGTGAAGGGAATTGACCGCGAAATGCCTCAAAATGACCGTGAATCAACACGGAATTGTTTTGGATGACCGTGAAATGCATGGGAATGATCATGGTTTGAAGCGAATTGACCGCGAAATGCATGCAAATGACCGTGAAGTGAAGGGAATTGACCGCGAAATGCCTCAAAATGACCATGAATCAGCACGGAATTGTTTGGGATGACCGTGAAATGCATGGGAATGATCATGGTTTGAAGCGAATTGACCGCGAAATGATTGCAAATGACCGTGAAGTGAAGGAAATTGACTGCGAAATGCCTCGAAATGACCGTGAATCAACACGAAATTGTTTCAGATGACCGTGAAATGCATGGGAATGATCATGAATTAAAGCGAATTGACCACGAAATGCATGCAAATGACCGTGAAGTGAAGGGAATTGACCGCGAAATGCCTCAAAATGACCGTGAATCAACACGGAATTGTTTCGGATGACCGTGAAGTGCATGGGAATGATCATGGTTTGAAGCGAATTGACCGCGAAATGCATGCAAATGACCGTGAAGTGAGGGGAATTGACCGCGAAATGCCTTGAAATGACCGTGAATCAACACAAAATTGTTTGGGATGACCGTGAAATGCATGGGAATGATCATGATTTGAAGCGAATTGACAACGAAATGCATTCAAATGACCGTGAAGTGAAGGGAATTGACCGTGAAATGCCTCGAAATGACCGTGAATCACCACAGAATTGTTTCGGATGACCGTGAAATGCATGTGAATGATCATGGTTTGAAGAAAATTGACCACGAAATGCTTGCAAATGACCGTGAAGTGAAGGGAATTGACCGCGAAATGCCTCGAAATGACCGTGAATCAACACGAAATTGTTTTGGATGACCATGAAATGCATGAAAGTGATCATGAATTGAAGCGAATTGACCTTGAAATGCATGCAAATGACTGTGAAGTGAAGGGAATTAACCTTGAAATGCCTTGAAATGACCGTGAATCAACACAGAATTATTTGGGATGACCGTGAAATGCATGGGAATGATCATGGTTTGAAGCGAATTGACTGCGGAATGCATGCAAATGACCGTGAAGTGATGAGAATTGACCGCAAAATGCCTCGAAATGACCGTGAATCAACACGAAATTGTTTGGGATGACCGTGAAATGCATCAAAATGATCATGATTTGAAACGAATTGACCGCGAAATACATTCAAATGACCGTGAAGTGAAGGGAATTGACCGCGAAATGCATTCAAATGACCATGAATCAACACAGAATTGTTTGGAATGACTTAAACCTTAAACTAATCTCAAATCTCAAAACCTATAACTTAAACCCTACCTTTCCCTAAACCTATAACCTAAACTCAATTCCCTAAACCTAAACCTAAACTCAAATCCCTAAACCTTAACCTACAACCTAACCTAAACCTATACTTATAACCTAAGCCTGAACTCATTCTCAAATCCCAAAAGCTATAACCCAAACCAAAACCTATAACCTAAACCAAAATCAAAACCTATAGCCTAAACCCGAACTCATTCTCAAATCCAAAAACCTATAACCTAAACCTAAACCATTAACCTATAACCTAAATCAAAATGTATAACCTAAACCAAAACTAAAACCTATAACCTAAACTCGAACCCATTATCAAATTCCAAAACCTATAACCTAAACCGAAACCAAAACCTATAACCTAAACCTGAACCCATTATCAAATCCCAAAACCTATAACCTAAACCGAAACCAAAACCTATAACCTAAACACGAACCCATTATGAAATCCTAAAACTTAAAACCTAAACCGAAAACAAAACCTATAACCTAAACCCGAACCCATTCTCAAATCCCAAAACCCAAACTCAAACTTAAACGTAAACGTAAAACCTAAAACCCAAACCTAAGCTTATGATCGTGAAGTGAAGGAGTTTGACCGTGACATGCCTCGAAATGGCCGTGAATCAACCCGGAATTGTTTCGGATGACCATGAAATGCACGGGAATGATCATGGTTTGAAGCGAATGGACCGCGAAATGCATGCAAATGACCGTGAAGTGAAGGGAATTGACCGTGAAATGCCTCGAAATGAGCGTGAATCAACACGGAATTGTTTAGGATGACTGTGAAATGCATGAGAATGATCACGGTTTGAAGCAAATTGACCGCGAAATGCATGCAAATGACCGTGAAGTGAAGGGAATTGACCGCGAAATGCCTCGAAATGACCGTGAATCAACACAGAATTGCTATGGATGACCGTGAAATGCATGAAAGTGATCATGATTTGAAGCGAATTGACCTTGAAATGCATGCAAATGACCGTGAATCAACACGGAATTGTTTAGGATGACCGTGAAATGCATAGGAATGATCATGGTTTGAAGCGAATTGATCGTGAAATGCATGCAAATGACCGTGAAGTGAGGGAAATTGATCACGAAATGCCTCAAAATGACCGTGAATCAACATGGAATTGTTTGGGATGACCGTGAAATGCATGGGAATGATCATGGTTTGAAGCGAATTGACCACGAAATGCTTGTAAATGACCGTGAAGTGAAGGGAAATGACTGCAAAATGCCTCGAAATGACTGTGAATCAACACGGAATTGTTTGGGATGACCGTGAAATGCATGAGAATGATCATGGTTTGAAGCGAATTGACAGCGAAATGCTTGCAAATGACCGTGAAGTGAAGGGAACACGAAATGCCTCGAAATGACCGTGAATCAACACGAAAATGTTTCAGATGACCATGAAATGCATGAAAGTGATCATGAATTGAAGCGAAATGACCGTGAAATGCATGCAAATGAAATGAACGAAATTGACCGCTAAGTGAATGAAATGGATTTTCGATCATCGAGCTGATGAAATCTTGAAAAATAACCAGATTGGTTAGTTAAAGTAGCTTCTCCTACCCCAAAATCATATAGGGTACATCAAGTAACTAATTTTAGTTTAGAAGAAATTCTTGTTAAATGAATAAAGAAAGAAATGGAAAAAAAGAGATTTTTTTTTTTTTTTTATATGCTTATATATATACATATTTATATAAATATGTATTAGAGAAAATTATAAGTGGAATAAAGTTCTCCATGTACAAAAAAAAAAAAAAAAAAAATAAAAAAACAAAAAACCTATTGCTACGGATTTTAGCTACGGTTATTATCCGTAGCCAAGCGACCACCCTATCGGCATGGCCCCGCCAGATCGGTGTGGCCGCGCCGAACAGGCCAGCAAGTGGCGCGGGAGCTGCCAGTTCAGCGTGCCCATCCCGAGTGGACTCTATTGCTACGGATTATGGTATATATGACTACGGTTATAATCCGTAGTCATAGGTTTGACCGTAGCAAATGACATTACCATTCTGCTTTGAACGTCTACCGTTGAAACCCTTTCAGGGGTCACGAAAGTTTTGGATCATTATAAAATTTGTTTTAAATGACATTACTATTCTGCTTTGAACGTCAACCGTTGAAACCCTTTCAGGGGTCACGGAAGTTTTGGAGCATTATAAAATTTGTTTTTCCTATTCATCCAGGTCTTTGTGACCTCATGAATAGATTGGATGGAAAATAAATGTTATGGTGGGCCCTACAAAAGTTTCAACAATGAAAATCAATTTTCTGCTGCTCTTTGTGGTGTGGTCCAGTTGATCTTGGGATATGATTTTTTTTTTTGGGGATAATGCACCGAAATGATCTCGAAATATGGATGAACGTTGTGGATAGAATAAATACATAACTGTGGGGCCCATGTAACGTTGATCTCTTTTGAACCGTTCGTATAACTCGGAGTTCGATGAGCGTCAGCGCTCGTCTTCGAGCAGCGGCCGATCCGCTTGAAGGAAAAAGCAGGGGCATTTGCGACCTTTGAGAAGGCGTCCGTACGCCCAGGGAGTATTTGTGGAAAGTAAAATGGGGTGTTCTTCATCTTGGAAATGGGCCATATACTGGTCGTACAGTTGGAAATTTCTCATAACTCCCTTAACCAAATTCAACGGCATATCATATGAGTTCTCTTTAATGAGGGTATTTTAGTCATTCTATTGAAATTAGGATAAAGACACGGAGATTTCGTACTCCACCTGACTGTCTAATAAGCGTGGCCTTTCATGGAGTTTTCGTACCCCATCGGACTGTCTAATAGGGTGAGCTTTCATGCTCTCATTCGGAAAACTAATGGGGCCCACCAGTAAGATAAATGGGGTAACGGTTTCTACACTTGGGAAGTGGACCATCGTTCATGGATGGGTCCACTGATTTCATCCAAAGGGACCGTACACTCGCATCTAAGAGTGCATATCCGAACCACCTAAATCATGAATGGAGCATGGCTCACAAGCCAACTAATCAAAACAGTCTGATATGTTACGTTCACTTTTTTTTAGCCGTTCATTTGACGAAGCCTAGTTGGACGATTAGGATTAGAGGTGTTAATGGGCCACGCTTGGCCTGACGGCCCGTCCGAAACGGTTCAAAATTCGGGCCAAGACAACCCCAGGCCCGGCCCGTTGACAGCCCTAATTAGGATCGTCCAATCACGCAATGCTCCATCCATGATGGACGCGGATTTCAAAGGAAGTCCGTGCGCTGTGATGCTAGGTGGGGCCTACCATGATGTTTTTTATAAATCCATGCCGTCCATCCGTTTTGGGAGGTCATTTTAGCATGAGAAACAAAAAATAAGGTGTATCCAAAACTAAAGTGGGCCGTACGAGGAGAAACAGCGTCGATTCAGTGACTGCCGTTTGAAACATTCGTATGGCCACAATGTTTCATATCAAGCGATTTTTTCGATGTTTTCACTTCATCTGAGTGGGAATGACCTTATAAACGATTTGAATGGTATATAAATATCAACATAGATTCTTGGAAGGTTTCAACGGTAGTAAACTCTTTCCCAAGTTTTCTCTCTTGTATGGCCCACTTGAGTCTTTGATCCAACTCATTTATTCTTCAAATGTTGTAAAATGAGCTCCCACAAAGCATGGACGGTGTGGATTTCTCACAAACATCACTTTAAGCCCCACCTAACATCACAACACAGTAACTTCCTTTGGCAATAAATCCGTTGTACCAGAAAAAGGGATTTTAGCCTCGGTTCAAAACTGTGACTAAAAAGGTTAAAAATTGAGGCTAAAGCCTTTAGCCTTAGTTTTGCCTCAATTATCCAAACCGAGGTTGAAACCCATGGCTAAAGGCTTTAGCCTCAGTTTTAGCAACTGAGACTAAAATGGCTTTTATAGCCTCAGTTATTCAAATGAGGCTAAAAACCTTTTTAGTTTTAGTTTTCTCGAAATGAGGTTAAATCAAAATTTTAGCCTCCATTGTTTTCAACTGAGACTAAATCTAAATTTTAGCCTCAATTGCCTCCAACCGAAGCTAAATTTATTTTTAACTTCGGTTTTCAACAACCGAGGCTAAACCCTTTAACCACGGGAGTTAGGAAAAATTGAGACTAAAGATAAATTTAGCCTTTGTTGGCATTAACTGAGGCTAAATTCAATTTTTAACATCATTCGGCCCAAAGCAAAAGCCAATAAAGATTGAGTCTAGTTCACCATATAAAGTAAAAGTATATTACTAAAGAGAAATCAAAACTATAAAACACTAAAAAACCACATACCATATTAGAATCAATGGCTACAGAAGAAGGATCTAGTTTCAGATTATGGACAATACCAGTTAAGGCAATGTCTGCCCGATATCCTTTGGAAACAACAAAGATGGAAGATCACCAAAGCTTTTACTGTTTGCTGTCAATCAGTCAACATCAGTCAAAGGAAGATGCTGAAACAGGACTCAAACAATACAATAGCAGTCTAACCACCAAACATATTGTCGTTTGTATCATCAACAACTCCTATAAAAGGAGAAAAGAAAAAGGCCATACAGATGAAATGATCCCAAGATGTCTACACGCACAGTGCCTCTCTCAACTCTGCTCTTTTCAGTTAATGACAGCAGCAACTCTACTTGAAAATTCCATAACCTCTATCACTTAAACAGGACACTAGGAGGAAAAAAGAAATGAAAATCAAAATATGATGGAACTCCAGAGCTATGGTTTGCCATCATGCTTTATTGTCTCCAACTTCCTCCCTTTGCAGCAACGACAACCATCAAATCATCGAATTTCTCAGTCTTCCTCAGCAATACCTCAATCTATAACAAGAACAAAAACATTACAACTGCAAACATCAGTGTATGCAAACAGCTACCTCCCAAAAATAAATGTAAACAGGAGTCTGGTTGTTGAGATCAAGTAACTAGTGTAGACAAAGAGAAGAATTATATATGCTTGTGTCTTTCTGAAAGAAACAGAGGGGGGTGGTTTGATAAAACCGTAGAAATAGTCAACCATGCTGGTTAAAAAAGCATGGGTATTTGAATTTGATCACTTCAAATAAGAAAAGAAGAAGAAGAAGAAGGTCGTAAGGATGATTAATTTGACACGACAAATATTAAAAACTAGCATTAACAGTGCCAACATTCGCTTTTGGAATGAGACGACCCTTGGATTCATCCTTCATGTCAACTGTAGACATCAAAATCCTTGCTCATGATGGAAAAACATATTATTATTATTTGTAGTTCGCAAGTGTTGACAAGGGAACATGATAGGCAACAACCCTAGTTGGGCTTACTCTTCTCAATAGCTAGCAGTTTTTTCTTCAGAATCTCTGCAATTGTGACGGCCGTTGTGAGCGCTGAGGTAGAAAAAGCAAGCAAGTTGAGCTAACATAATGGTGATAATAAATAACTCAAGAATGCTATTGAATCTCATAACCTGTGTAAATGATTTGAACCCATTTATTTGGTTTTGTTAATCATGTTAATAACCTGTGAGGATTTTTTTTTTTTTTTTTAAAATTCCTACTTAGTTCTGTTAATCATGTTAATAACCTATGAGGATTGTTTTTTTTATAATAATCTCCTACTTGCATTTAATCATTTCCACTTTTAAGATCTGTGTATAGTTTGGACTTTGAACAATTAAGTGTCCTTTTGAGAGGTTGGCTTGTCCTAAATTTACAATGTCGCCGAAATTCTTGTGGTAAGGTATCTACAACAAATCAACTAACCCGATGCATGCTTAGAGGAAACCTATGCTTCAAAAGGAATCTAGTTGATTTTAAAAGGCTCCAATTGGCCCCTTAAACAAAAGATTGTGGTAGTATTGCAAGAAAATTGGGATAAGGTGAGGTGAGCAAAGGGAAAATACTAACCTGATCCAGCTCCCTTTGGGCAATCTTGCTGTCATGTAAACCTCTCAGAACATTCTTACATGCATCAACACAACAACTTTATAGACCTGTATAATAAAGGAAAGAATTAGAGAGAAATAGACTAGAGAATACTAGAATTTAAGTCAGCACATGGATGTACACTGGATTGTTACCTTGCCAGGAGTTGAAGTTACTGAGACCACACACCACCTGAGTTTCAACCTATCAAACTGGCTTAGCTCAAAGGATACATCATATGTTAATCCTAAAGAATCCCGGACTGTAGTGAAGAGCCTGTTTACAAGGGCATGAGAAACATGCAACATAATCAGTTATACCCACCAACATCTTGAGATGATACAAAACTGCTAGTTGATGCTGGCAAACATAAAATCCCAAACTCTAGAATTGTACATATAGTTATCTTATGATAGTCAAGTAACATATACAGAAAAGCAAAACAAGAATGAAGTTTTCCGCATGAGAGTGCCAATAAATAATTCCGTATCGAGGCTTAACCATACAAGCACGCAACTTACACATGGGCACCGTTTAATCATCCTCTAATCGACTGTTTACAGCTATTTCGCAATTCACAAGGGTTGCCTATAATCTTTTGAGAGAAACACTTAGCAATGGATAGTGCCATCATACATACAATGAATGTTCCCGTATTTCATGACCAAAAGTGTTTCACTAGCAGAAAGCTCATGCACTTTCCTTTAATCAGGCAGAGGCTGAAATAGACTTGTTGACTGAGTTCACAATTGAGTCCCAGATGTTCTGCAACATAGTCCTTTGGAGGCCTGGTTTATCTTTTCTAATTTTCTATCATGGATATGTATGTACAAACATTATCAGACCTTGTCGACTATCTCTTTATCCTTATTTCAATCCACATAAATACTGATTTAATTGTTTACTGGATACTTCCCATCTCTTGTTTGATTTCCTGATGAAAAAACATCAAACTCCCACTCTATTGCTAAAGCTAAGAATTATAAAATGCCCGCCACATGCATTTCGATATTTTTTTCCCCTCATGTTCTGTTTTCCTAGGCAACTCAATTGATCCCACCCTACTTTCCTGTGATAAGATAAGCATGACCTAGATTTCTCTTAATCCAGTTCACCACAGGAGGGCAGGGAACTTCCAAGTTGATTGGCCTTTTATTCATGAGAATCACTAATTCATATTGTATCCTCAGTTATCCAACATCTCAATATAAGGACTTGTTCCTGAAGGGTATGAAAAGGGAAAATGATGACCCTATTACAAAAACACAACCATTTAAAATAAAACACAAATATGGATATCTGATTAAGGGATAATGCACGGTACGAAAACAACAGTCTGTGAATTGTTGCAAGTGTCCTAAATAAACAAATCAACATCAAAACCACAACCATGGGATTTAAATGATTATGGAGGATCTTTTGATCACTTAGTAAAAAACCTTGAAAAACATATACGGTGTTCCAGTTTCTATCTGTGATTTTAGAATTTCAAACCATAGGGTCTGTGCCTGAATAACTTTTTTTTGCCTTGCCCTGAGTCCAACAAATACAAAGACAATGTGTAACATTTTCATTGAATGAAAGTACCAAAATTTTCAAACTTCAAGCTCCAGTCAAGCTTACCTCTCTTTCATATCTAGTGTACAGTTCTTCAAATTCCTCACCCCAACAATCAAATAAACCTGAAGCCTCATTTGGGAAAAAACAATGACCACTCCCCATTGCTGTTCACCCTTTTCATGAAATGGTCAGGAACCCAAAGGGCATAAAATAGATCCCTAGCTTTGTGTTCTTCCTGCAAGAATGTAGCAAAACAAACATTGATAAGGCAGCTCAGAACACCACGATAACCCTCCCAACAGTTAAAAAAAGAAAACTCCAAAAAACATTCATCGAAGCTTAAAGCAGCATGTGTAAAAGAGAGGGCTCTACCACAGCAGACTATCCAACTATGCAGCCATACAGATCAACATAAATTAGGTAGACAAAAATGTAAAATAAGTATTTCAAAATGAATAAATATACTTCTTGTTGAAACACAAAATCAGGCATTCTAATGAAGCACTTTGAACTGATATATCTATGCTTGTGCCATACACATTACAGGTGTAACATCCTGGTTTTTCACTGTTTTGAATTTTAAAAAATTCTTGAATTTTTTTTAATTAACTTATATTATCACTTACTGACCATTAGCACTCAACGTTAGCTTATACACGAGTGATCCAGTATGGTCACGATCAGACCGTGTGCAGGCCATCAAGTCAGATGATTGGTTTGTACTCGGTGACAGCTTGTGCAGGCTGTGCTGCAGCCGAGGAAGGTCAAAAAAATCTAAAAATTTAGGAAAGCATAGATCTCATTGGGCTTGTGGTCCATCGCGGACCATAGACTCATTGGACACCCATAAACTAATTATCCGGGCCGTTCCAACAACATTTGTCAACTCACCCAAGGCCAGAGTTGAAATCTAGCACTGGATAATGAAACTAAGACTCCGAACTTTTCAGCCATCGAATGTCTTCTAAATTTGAGGTGAAGGTCTACTGTAGTATCTTACGCCCGTCCACAAAACCTGGGACCCGATCATGGCACGGTAACTGTTGATTGTAAATCAGACCTGTACGACCAAACCTAATATTCGATCGTCCCCAAATTTTACGTGGCCCTTTATCGGGCCATGAAACACCTATCTTATAAGTTTCATGGTCAGGGGGCCACCAGAACTACCCCAACAACCAGAATGGTCCCCACAGGGCCATTTGAAGATCGGAACCGTATGATTAAACCCCATTTTCATTGATCCGTTTGTTCCTAAACTTCGCATGACCCCTCATCGGGTCATGAGTCACTTACACACCAAATTTGGTAGCCTAGGGGGTGTCGGGTCTGCCCCAACACTGATAGTGAGTCCTAGTAGGCTATTTTGGGAATTTGAGGAAACTTAAGGTCAAAGGGCCCAAATCTAGGGAATAAAGCCCTAGCTCTCTTATAACTTCCCCTTTTACTACACCCACCAAAGAGAGAAAAGGGAGAGCAAGAGAGTAAAGAGGGAGGAAAGAGAGGGTGAAGAAGAGCTTGGGTGGATCCTAAATAGAGGTGGGGCCCAAGGAGATCAATCTTACATCTCCCTACCTCTTCTCCAAGAAGAATCACTCATCCACGACCGCTCTTTCATCCCGTTGAGCATATAGGTAAGATCCATCACCTATTTTCCTTAAAACCCTTGTGATGATGGAGATTTACATAGAAACCTAACTTCCAAATGTTGTTTTAGGGATTCCGGCCGATCAACTCCCAAAATCCACATCTCCTAGGTCATTTTTAAGCCTCCAACGAATCTAAAGGTGCGAACTATTATCCTTAGGTAGCTTAACACCAATTATAGTAAGGGTTTAATAAATTTTTTTATTGAGTTGTTGTATTGAAGAAATTAGAGAAAACCTAGGAATGGTGTGTTGTTGGAATCGCATGGTTTGCATGATTAGTTTACATTTGATGTTGATCTTGTCTCTCACATGATTTAGCATAGGAATGACTACATGCTCATGTTTGTTTGATTGATTTTTCTTATATGTGTTGCTTCATAGTGTTTATGAATCTTGACTCTTGTGTGTTTGATTCCTTGAGGTGTTGGAGGTTCTCAATTTCCTCACTAACCCACACACTCACATACACCTTGTTCATGATAACGTAGTATGCTTGCTAGGAATATTTGAATCATAGGTTGTGATGTATATGAACATGAAATTTTTATGCTAGTTGATAATATTGATGGTTAACATGCTATGAATCAACATTGAACCCTCGGGTTGGTCGGGAACATGAGGAGAGACAGTAGTCCCATCAGTAGGACTATGCTAGGGCTAAACCTGTGGGTTTGGACAGGTATATACGGGTGGTAGTAGTTCGACTACATGGGTCCCTTGTACCCAATATCGCTCGTCGCGTGCTCGCCCGACTCGTGCGGTCTACCCTATTTACTGACCATCCCTGTTTGTTAACCATATTTTCTCACATATGTATGAAACCTGGAACACCCCACCATCGTTGTAGCCCATCGTTAACGAATTGAATATCGATCCACAGTCTCTTGAGCCGGGCATGGTGGGATGGGACACTGCATCTAAGCTGTCGGCCTACACTGGAGTGACGCGCCTCCCCGTAGTGACCGCGAGCGATCCCTTCCTCTCGACACTCCCCATGTGTTTGGAGACGAAGATGGGGAACCCGACGGGATCAAAGATCTCGAGGACTCGGCCTCACACGTTGGGGGGCCTTGCCCTCACAACTAGTTCAGGGTATTGATATGTGAGGTGTACCAGATTTCCCAACCTGCTGGATGAATGGGATTAACTAAGAACTCGGCTAACACGAATACATTGCATCGCACTAGTTAAGGTGGTGACTCGGCAGTCGAGGTCGCTCTGAGAGAGTGTTGTCATATGTGATCGTAAGATGGAGTCGCTTGAGGGAGCATTGTGGCGAGGGCATGCATCATATCATTCACCATGCATATCCATTATTAAGATTAGTTTAGTATCTATGAATGTTGTCTTTCATTAAATTCATGCTATAACTGCTGCCTGTTAAAACTTAAGACTAATAGCACCCACTGAGTTTATCACTCACTCACACTCTAGGACAGTGTTTTAAAACACCAACCAGACTTGCCCGTAGATGCAGGTGATGCAGATTTCATGAAGCCTGGTGATGCGAGCCTCGAGGAGGAGGGCGAGTTCTCTTAGGGCCCGTTTGGTCGGTTGGATTGGAAGGGATTAGATGGTAGTGAAAGGGATTGGATAGTAAATTCCGGGAATGGCCAGGCGTGCCAAACAGTGTAGGTGATCTGATCCAAATCCGATGGATCTTCAGAAAATCCACTGACAACACCATCATTACCTTTAAATCCCATCCAATCCATCCTAATCCGTTCAAATTAGCCTGCGACGTGTTTGGTTCGTGGGATTGGAAGGGATCGGAAGCTTTAATCGCCAGATTGGCTGGGCGTACCAAACGGACTGGATGTATCAATCCAGGGATATAACAATCCCATGGATCTCAAGACAATCCGCTGACAACACCATCATTACCTAGAAATCCACGCCATGCACCCTAATACCCTTCACTCCCTTCCAATCCACCCGGCCAAACGGGCCCTTACTTCCAACTGATGGACGGCTCTCCATCGGCTTGATGGGCAGGATTTGGATTGCTGAGCAGTGGGCTCAGTTTTATTCTTTTTGGGCATAGTATTCTTTTTGTTGTTTTGTTGGGCAACGCCTTATGCGACCCATTTATATTTTTGGACCTGTATATATACTAGATCTCTTTCATTGCAGTAGACTTGTGTGGTTGTGCTTCATGTTTCAGGAAATTTCAGGCTGCACATTTAAATCTGATTAAACGCATATTAATGAAAAATTGGTTATAAGTGACCCCGGGAACTCGGGAGTCGAGCGTATGCATGACTCCCGATTTTCAAGGCGTTACAAGATGGTATCAGAGCAATAGTTTGGAATCAATTAGGCCATGGGTCATGAACTCACTAACGCGTCCGCTGACTTGAGAGAAAACGCAACAAAAAGCACGAAATGCTAGAAACCACCTAGTCCTTAAACCGACAATCTTAGATAGAGGGTGAGACTTCCAAGGTGTTAGGGTTCGGTAGCGAGAAGGAGTAACAACGCTAGAGA
The DNA here is from genome assembly GCA_037074715.1 of Magnolia kwangsiensis. NCBI lineage: Eukaryota > Viridiplantae > Streptophyta > Magnoliopsida > Magnoliales > Magnoliaceae > Magnolia > Magnolia kwangsiensis. The sequence continues at coordinate 3,506,117 of CM073579.1, read as the reverse complement.
AGGGGATTCGAGAGTCTTAGAGTGCCTCTATCCATTCCCGGACAAGGATTTGGGAACTTAATGGCAAGACTCGATTCGACTAACTAAGAAATTTAGCTAGTCCAGGCCACCTAATTCCTAAGGGTCGTTGGGCCAACTGAAATAGGTGGGGTTAGGGTGAATGGAATTGTAAGAGTAACAATAGATGCATGTATAAGGTATTGTCTCTGGATAGAGTGTATCCCATGTTTTATAATACCTTGTTTGGAATGTATTCAACTAAAGGTAAATCCCGAGATTTTCTTTTTAATTACACTTGAAAATTCATCATCATGGGATTTGAAAATCCCATATTACACCTCCCAACACAAGGCTCATTTTGCGAAGCCTATGAAATTAATTTTAAATCCCATCCCACACTCATTTTAGACATGTCATTCCCAATCTTGAGTTGGGATTAACATTGTAATCTCATTTAGCATAACTTAATACTACTAGCCAAACAAGCCTAACAAGCCAAAGTCTAAATTTCCTCTCTCCAATCTATCTCTTTAAAATCTTCACCTGCCATCACTCTGTTCTTTAATTTCCCCCCAGTACATTATTAGAAGTGAGCCAGAAATCAAAAGATTGGGCAGATGAACCCGTTGTCTTAGGCCAAATGGGCTAATATCGGGCCAAACTTGATAGTTCCGACCCATTTGGGAATAAATACGTAGGGGTGAATGAGAATTTACTGAAAATAGTGAAATGGTAGAAAAATTAGATTTTTGACCACTAACTAGGAGGAATATCATAAAATAACTAGGCCCATTGCGTAGATCAACTTCTCCTACCCCAAATTCATATATGGCACGTCGAATAACTCATTCCGTTTTAAGAGATATGGGTGTCGAAAGACCTCGATAGTCCGGGGAGCCAGAGGCCCGCGTGGCCCCCATCGAAATTTTCTGTGAATTTGGGTCGACTTTAAAAATTTATATCTCATTCGTTATAACTCTGATATATGTGATTCAAAAGTTAGATTGAAGGTTAATAAGTCTATTTTCATATAAAAATAAAATAAAAATAAAAATAAAATTTAAATATAGTTAGATTTGAAATGAATTGATAACTATCCAAAAATTGTTAGTTTTAGATGGTGGTCACTTCTAGAATTTTTATAATTTATTTACAACTCCAAATGACATGAAATTTTGTGGGATGACTTAAAACTTGATGTTAAATCATAATAAAAATTTTAAAAGTAATCCAGTTATTAAAAGTATAAGAAACGTTACAAGATGGGTCCCCTCCTCCCTTTCAATGTACACACGAGTGGGGCCCATTTCCCTTGCTATTTAGGATTATCTAGAGTCTATAAAACCTATCTCTACTACCCCCATTACCCTCCACCATTCCTTCTAAACCCTATAGAAAACTCTCCCTCTACCAATCTCAAAACCCAATCCCCAAACCCACCATCTTCTTCTTCACTCTAAGTCATCTCAATCCTCATTCTCTCGAACCCTTTCCAAACTTTTCTCAATATGATTTGTTCAACTCATTCCTAATCACTTCTCAACTTGCATCCTTCAAATCCATTTTCTTAAACTCATCTCTAAATCCTTCTTACTCAACATCTCCAAACCTATCTTCTCCTTCTTCACAAACCCATCACCAAATCCATTCTCAACACCATCTCAAACCTATTCACTAAATCCATTCTCAACACTTCCCCTTCAACACCCTCACTTTTTTTTACCCATTCTCATCACCTTCTCCTTCTACAAAACCCATTCAAAACCATCCACTCATTCACTTCTATAAGCTCATTCACAAAACCCAACGATTTGTAAAAAAATTAATTTTTATATACTTTGGCATAAATTGATCATTAGATTATTGCAATTGAAAATTTTTATATAAGGTTTGATAATAATTTAGAGGCAATAATTTACTGCCCATTTTCAAATTCATTTTAGCCTAATTATTAATTTTTTCCATTCTCTTCCTTTCATAGGCCAATTGGTGCTATTGCCACCACACGAGCACACCCTTTGAGGTTTGTGGCCACAGACCTTAATTTCTTTCCATTCTCCAAAGCTTTCCAGATAAAGAAAGCTGTTAAGGATGCTATGTAGTCCACATAATCAATGGGATTTAAGTTGCCTCTAGGATCCAAAACATCGACCTGGATGGTGTGATCTGACCCTTCAATAGCTTGAGATAGGTATTCCATCCGATAAGTTGCACTTGTTGTCTTGTTGGAGCTGTAGCAGAAGTTGAGTCTTGATTGACTCCATTAACTCTCTCCAAATCACCCTCATCACTTCCTGAGCCTTGATTTGTTGTAGCATAGAGGAGGGGGCACCCCCGTCTACGTCTGACCCAGAAGAATAGTAGCTTAACCTAACGGACAATTAGTAGTTTGTTCGAGTCAGTTAGAATTGCTTTCATGTGTTGAAGGATAGTTGTAACCTTTCCTGGTTTGATTAAGCTGCATTTCCCTTAAGTTTGCGGTATCTAGTGATATATGTAATCCATGTTGTATGATGTAACTAGTCATACTAATGACACTTTGAATCCAATATGAATGTATGGATTATTTTAAAATTTTCTTGTCGTCTTGTGAATGCTTCTATGAATAATTGTCTTACTACGTCCATATTAACGTTATTAGCACTCTAAACCACCAGAATACCTCAAACCTTTCGATTCTTCCTTTCCTGTTAAAATTTATGAAACCAAAGCGTGATTTACCCATAACTCACTAACCATAAGATAAAATTGGTAATGTCGAGAGGAACCTTAAGTTCCTGAAAACCTTTATAGGATACTCGTTTGATCATAAGCACTGTGGGAGACTCACCACCCACTAAAATATTATAAATGAGAAACTTGAACTTTTAAATAAATTTTGATATCTCCAAATGTTAAGAATAATTGGACTACGAAATTACGGAACCATACATTTACGAAGTATTCGTGGCCTAACCCAATTCTCAATCTTGGACAACTACCAATGGACTCACTACTTTGACCGAGTAGAAGACCGGGATCCACCAGAATGAAAAAGGGATACGATGAGCCTTCTACCCTGGTCAGGTAGATGATCGACATATCGGGTTCAAGCCCACTACAACCGTCTCTCCGTATTGGTCTAACATTGAAAATAAATATTTTACTCCAGATAGAGGGAAGTCAATGCCTTAAATCTAAATCTTTAAAAATAAATAAATTTTAGTAAACCATCAGGGTGAAAAAGTTTTAAGGGGGGTAGATCACAATGAGCTAGGGTAGCGTATTTATTATATACCCTAAAACGTATATAAACCTGAAACCAACAAAACTTAAGCAAATGAACTGATAATATCTTTATTTATTACCCTAAGGTAATTTCGGGGACGAAATTGTTTTTAAGGGGGGTAGATTGTAACATCCTGATTTTTCACTGCTTTGGATTTTGAAAAATCCTTGAATTTTTTTTAATTAACTTATATTATAACTTACTGACCATTAGCACTCAATGTTAGCTTATACATGAGTGGTCCAGTCTGGTCACGATCAGACTGTGTGCAGGCCATAGAGTCAGATGATCGGTTTGTACTTGGCGACAGCTTGTGCAGGCCATGCAGCAGCCGAGGAAGATCAGAAAAATCTAAAAATTTAGAAAAGCATAGATCTCATTGGGCTACTGGTCCATAGCTGACCACAGACTCATTGGACACCCGTAAACTAATTATCCAGGCCGTTCCAACAGCACTTGTCAACTCACCCAAGGCCAGAGTTGAAATCTAGCACTAGATAATGAAATTGAGACTTCGGGCTTTTCAGCCGTCGAATTTCTTCTAAATTTACGGTGAAGGTCTAATGTAGTGTCCGACGCCCATCCACAAAACCTGGGACCCGATCGTGGCACGGTAACTGTTGATCGCAAATCGGACCCGTACGACCAAACCTAATATCTGATTGTCCCCAAATTTTGTGTGGCCTTTCATCGGGCCATGGAACACCTATCCTATAAGTTTCATGGTCAGGGGGCCACCAGAACTACCCCAACAATCGGAATGGTCTCCACAGGGCCATTTGAAGATCGGAATCGTATGATTAAACTCCATTTTCGTTGATCCGTTTATCCCCAAACTTCGCATGACCCCTCATCGGGTCATGAGTCACCTACACACCAAATTTGGTAGCCTAGGGGATGTCGGGTCTGCCCCAACACCGATAGTGAGTCCTAGTAGGCAATTTTAGAAATTTGAGAAAACTTAAGGCCAAAGGGTCCAAATCTAGGGAATAAAGCCCTAGCTCTCTCATAACTTCCCCTTTTACTACACCCACCAAAGAGAGAAAAGGGAGAGTAAGAGAGTAAAGAGGGAGGAAAGAAAGGCTGAAGAAGAGCTTGGGGGGACCCTAAATCGAGGTGGGGTCAAAGGAGATCAATCTTACATCTCCCTACCTCTTCTCCAAGAAGAATCACTCATCCACGACTGCTCTTTCGTCCCGTTGAGCATCTAGATAAGATCTATCACCTATTTTCCTTGAAACCCTTATGATGAGGGGGATTTACATAGAAACCTAACCTCCAAATGTTGCTTTAGGGATTCCGACCGATCAACCCTCAAAATTCACATCTCCTAGGTCGTTTCCAAGCCTCCAACGAATCTGAAGGTGCGGACTATTATCCTTAGGTGGCCTAACACCAATTATAGTAGGGGTTTAATGATTTTGTTTGTTGAGTTGTTGTATTGAAGAAATTAGAGAAAACATAGGAATGTGTGTTGTTGGAATTGCATGGTTTTGCATGATTAGTTTACATTTGATGTTGATCTTGTCTCTCACATGATTTAGCAAAGGAATGACTATATGCTCATGTTTGTTTGATTGATTTTACTCATATGTGTTACTTCATAATGTTTATGAATCTTGACTCTTGTGTGTTTGATTCCTTGAGGTGTTGGAGGTGCTCAACTTCCTCACTAACCCACACACTCACATGCACCTTGTTCATGATAACGTATTATGCTTGATAGGAATATTTGAATCGTAAGTTGTGATGTATGTGAACATGACATTTTTATGCTAGTTGATAATATTGATGGTTAACATGCTATGAATCAACATTGAACCCTCGGGTTGGTCAGGAACATGAGGAGAGACAGTAGTCCCATCGGTAGGACTATGCTAGGGCTAAACCCGTGGGTTTGGACGGGTGTGTACGGGTGGTAGTAGTTCGACTACATGGGTCCCTTGTACCCGATGTTGCTCGTCGCGTGCTCGCCCGATTCGTATGGTCTAGCTTATTTACTAACCATCCCTGTTTGTTAACCATGTTTTCTCACATATGTATGGAACCAGGAATACCCCGCTACCGTTGTAACCCATCGTTAACGAATTGAATATCGTCCATAGTCTCGTGAGCCGGGCATGATGGGATGGGACACTATGTCCGAGCTGTCAGCCTACGCTGGGGTGACACGCCTCCCCGTAGTGGCAGCGAGCGATCCCTTCCTCTCGACACTCTCCATGTGTTTGGAGTCGGGGATGGGGAACCCGACGAGATCAAGGATCGCGGGGACTCGGCTTCACACGTTAGGGGGCCTTGCCCTCACAACTAGTTTAGGGTATTGATATGTGAGGTGTACTAAATTCCCCAACCTGCTGGATGAATGGACTTAACTAAGAACTCGACTAACACGAATACATTGTATCGCACTAGTTAGGGTGGCGACTCGGCAGTTGAGGTCGTTCTGAGGGAGTGTTGTCATATGTGATCGTAAGATGGAGTCGCTTGAGGGAGTGTTGTGGCGAGGGCATGCATCTTATCATTCACCATGCATACGCATTATCAAGATTAGTTTAGTATCTATGAATGTTGTCTTTCATTAAATTCATGCTATAATTGCTGCCTGTTAAAACTTAAGACTAATAGCACCCACTGAGTTGATCACTCACTCCCATTTTGGAATAGTGTTTTAAAACACCAACCAGACTCGCCCGTAGATGTAGGTGATGCAGATTTCGTGAAGCTTGGCAATGCGAGCCTCAAGGAGAAGGGCGAGTTCTCTTACTTTCAACTGATGGACGGCTCTCCATCGGCTTGATGGGCAGGATTTGGATTGCTGATTAGTGGGCTCAGCTTTATTCTTTTTGGGTATAGTATTCTTTTTATTATTTTGTTAGGCAATGCCTTGTGCGACCCATTTATATTTTTAGACCTGTATATATACTAGATCTCTTTCATTTAAGTAGACTTGTGTGGTTGTGCTTCATGTTCTAGGAAATTTTAAGCTGCGCATTTAAATTTGATTAAACGCATATTAATGAAAAATCGATTATAAGTGACCCCAAGAACTCGGGAGTCGAGCGTATGCACAACCCCTGATTTTCAGGGCGTTACAACAGGTGTCATCCAAAGTCAAAAAAACAACTCAGTCCAAAGTTAAATAAAATATTCTTATAAAAGAAATAACAGATCTGAATGCAATGTAGTTTCCATGAGTACAAATTAGCCATGCAACCCATATAAATATACAATTTTATGTTGAGTGAAAGTAGAGAAAGAAGGGATTTTGTAGTTCTTACCATTTGGGTATAGCACCAGTGCCCATGGACGACAAGTAGTCGCTCTAGAAATCGGAACTGAGCAATAGAGAAGTCACTAGGTGCTTGTTCTTGGCATTGCTTATTTTTGAAACCATCATCAAGACAAGAACTTTAGTTGCAGTTTCGCAAAAAGCAGGAGCAGGGAATCGCCTGTTTTTGAAAAATAAGAAGTTGAAAAGAATCAGGAATTGTGCTTTGTTTCCCATGTGTGTGGAATTGTACTGTGTGTGTGAGCCTGCACACACTAGTAAATTGCATGTGCATCACACATGGGAATGCCTAAATATTTTTCCTACATAACTGCAAAAGACAGAAAGGCAGTGATTTACTTACAAGAATCCAACAGTAATTTGGTTCTTATAGTTCAAACCATCAGACATTCCTAGATCTCCAAGTTCATTAGCAAACAAAGCATGAAGCAAAAAAGCAAATCATTAAACCATCTCAGCATGTAGACCCAGTGTGTGGCGAGACCCAAAATGAACTCTTCTATTTTGTTTTTCCCTGTTTCTACCTAGTGAAGAAGAGAAGTAAGATGGTTACTGCACAAACTATTCCCATGCACTGGTGCAAGCATGGCATACACTTGCAAGGTCCAGGCCATTCATCACGCTGTCCTTTTATTGCACATGTTTTCCCTTTCTCCCTATTTTTTGGGGTATATTTTTCCCTAGGATGTAAATAGAGAAATTGATGCCCTGATTTTAAGCTGTGTAGATATGCCAACATCGCATATTTTATTATGACATCCTGGCCATCCATTAGGTTCAGAACTGCCTTGAGCCTTGCCATGGCCCTAAAATCAGACCGTTCAACTCATCAAGCAAGCCAAAAGTTTCTCTAGCAAGTTCCTGAAGTTCTTTAAGAATATTCACAAAACACACAATAGCCTGCAGATTATTGAGTTACCCATGAGATCAAACTCGAGCAGTTGCATTACTATGAACTGTCCCATAAACATGGAAGGAAATCAGGCGAAGATACTGGATAAGTGCCTTAGCTTCCACTCCATCCAAATCTTTATAGTCAATTAAATAGAAGAACAACCAGGTTAGATACTATACTCATCGCTCCCACAATATTCACGCTCCAAGAATTAAAACTTAACCTACCAATAAATTAAATCAAGCATGCACATTTCTCCCTCTTTCAATTTTCTCTAAGACAAAGCTCTAACCATCTTGCCCCTACTATGATTACACACCTACAAAAGCCCATTTATACAGTATCCAATATGGGTCCAGAATCAAATATAGAAATATTAATTCATAAAATACAAGGTAACATGTCCACTTTGACAATTAATGTATTCTTACAGTGCAGCTAAATATTGTATCCAGATAGATAGTGATTGACTTCTTAGAGAAATCAAAACCAACTTTAGTAACAATCACAATTCCAAAATATACCAGATTACTAAAATTCTTTTTTTTTTTCTTTTTTTTGAAAGATTACTAAAATTCACATGAAATGTTTAGAAGCAGAAACAGGTAAAAGGATGAAGGTCAATGTACCTTGAAGTGAACCCTCAGATCCGATCCCCTGGCCTTGCAGGCTGTGAAAGCAAACACAACAAAAACAGATTAGAAAACAAATTTCTGAAACCAAAACTTCCTACACGCTTTTGACCTTTCAAGCCTAATCCAAATGACCATGCAAAGTGAAGAATATCAGTAGCAAACTATAAATTTTCAAAAAAACAAAGGAGGAGATGAGGTAGCTGAAAAGAATCCCAAACTCAACGGGAAAATCAACATTGGAAAACAAACACCATAGTCTAGGATATCTAACATGACAATGACAGAGATGAAGAAACCATAGTTCTCTATCCTCACTGAAAATGAGATTGAATTGACTATCAAATCAGACGAAGAAACCCTAACGCCTCAATTTTTTTCAATAACAAGATCAAATTCAATGCCAAGTTTGATGAAGAGTCCTAGATCTTCATGTGCATTACATACAACATCAAATTCAACACCACAACAAGTGATAAAAGCCCTAGATCTTCAAATCGAAAGAATGGGAGATCAATTCTAACATCAAAAAGATACGAATAGACCCAAAGAAGTGGAAGGAGCGAAATGAAAAGAATTGAGCTTACCTTGAACTAATTTGGATCTGGATCTAAATGATAAGGAGGTCTTCTAGCAGCTCTCCTTCTTCCAAGAGAGAGAGAGAGAGAGAGAGAGAGAGAGAGAGAGAGAGAGAGAGAGAGAGAATGGATTTGGATCTGGATCTGAATGATAAGGTCTTCTAGCAGTTCTCCTTCTTCCAATCGAGAGAGAGAGAGAATGGATTTCGATCTGGATCTGGATCTGGATCTGAATGATAAGGAGGTCTTCTAGCAGCTCTCCTTCTTCCAATCGAGAGAGAGAGAGAGAGAGAGAGAGAGAGAGAGAGAGAGAGAGAGAGAGAGAGAGAGAGAGAGAGAGAGAGAGAATGGATCGAGGATGTGAATCAGAGTAGAGAGAGAGAGAGAGCGAGCGAGGGCATGGATGGAAGCAGAGAGGAGGAAGTGAGGTTGAGTTTTTTTATATAAGGTATAAACAGGGCTTGGATGAAGATGAACAATCCGATCAAATGGCCGTGGGTTCCATAGGGTCGGCCCATTTGCTTAAATGGATCACATTTTTTGACAAGAGCCTGACCCACAACTGATAAGCTCAGCCCATGCCTTGCCATGGCTACGAGCATAGACACACGTGGACTGAGCCCAGTCGTCCATCCACTTTTGTGAAAGATCTGGACGGTTCATTAGTTGTGCCCCATATTGACAAAAATTTCATTGAAATGCGACAAGCCCGGCTCTAGTCTGGTTGCGCATTGATTGGATGGTCTGGATGCATTGCTAGAGTGCACAAAAGAGTTTGTAGGGCTAATAGATGCATGTTGGATCCTAAGCCTAAAACGAACTTTCCAATGGTCCAGATCCAACATGCGCTTTGTGGCCACCCGATGAGTGGCTCCACAAAACGTTCTGCCTCGATCGCTTTTGAGGTCTTGCCAAGGCATGTTTTTGTTCGTCCATGGATGAAGTCACATGGGTCTCAAGATCCAATGGTCTAGATAATTTTACTACGATTTTATAGGGGATGATCCAAAAATTAGATTGACTGTATGATGTGACTACTGGATTATTGATGTCCTTCATGCAACTAACAAGAAAGGATGGTCAAAAATCTACATTGGACAGCGAAAACTTTCTCATCATCGGTGTTTGTGGGGTGGGAAGCAGATTGGAGTTTTAGCCTCAGTTACTCATCAACCGAGGCAAAAGGGTAGACTTTTCGCTCCAGTTGCTCATCAACTGAGGTAAAAGGGCAGACTTTTGGCCTCAGTTTCTCACCAATCGAAGCAAAACGATAAATTTTTAGCCTCAGATTCTCACCAACCGAGGAAAAAGGGCAGACTTTTGGCCTCAGTTTTCAACAACCGAGGCAAAAGGGTAGACTTTTGGCCTTAGTTTCTCACCAACTGAGGCAAAAGGGCAGACTTTTGGCCTCAGTTTCTCACCAACCGAGGCAAAAGGGTAGACTTTTAGCCTCAGTTTCTCAACAACTGAGGCAAAAAGGCAGACTTTTAGCCTCAGTTACTCACCAACCGAGGCAAAAGGGCAGACTTTTAGTCTCAGTTGCTCACCAACCGAGGCAAAAGGGCATTTTTAGCCTCAATTTCTCATCAACCGAGGCAAAAGGGCAGACTTTTGGCCTCAGTTCTCAACAACCGAGGCAAAAGGGCAGACTTTTAGCCTCAGTTGCTCACCAATCGAGGCAAAAGGGCAGACTTTTGGCCTCAGTTGCTCACAAACCGAGGCAAAAGGGCAAACTTTTGACCTCAGTTCTCAACAACCGAGGCAAGAAGGTAGACTTTTAGCCTCAGTTGCTCACCAACCAAGGCAAAAGGCAGATTTTTTGCCTCAGTTGCTCACCAACCGAGGCAAAAGGGAAGACTTTTGGCCTCAGTTCTCAACAACCGAGGCAAAAGGGCAGACTTTTAGCCTCAGTTGCTCACCAACCGAGGCGAAAGGGCAGACTTTTAGCCTTAGTTTCTCACCAACTGAGGCAAAAAGGCAGACTTTTGGCCTCAGTTTCTCACCAACCGAGGTAATAGGGTAGAGTTTTGGCCTCAATTTCTCATCAACCGAGGCAAAAAGTGATTTTTTAACCTCAGTTCCTTTACAACCGAGGTTAAAAACCATATTTAGCCTCCTTTTTTTGAACCGAGGCTAAAAGCCTACTTTCTTGTAGTGTGCGTTTATCCATGATGACATGCATGTATGCCACGTGTACCGAGATTGTAGGAAACGGATTGCTACTCCCCCTGACACCAGCTAATGGCTGGTAGTCAATGCTTTGTGGGCCCCGCAATGATGTATATTTTCCATTCATTCCGTCCATATATTTTTAAAGATCATTTTACATTATGAGACCAAAAATGAGGTATATCCCAATCTCAATTGGACCGCATTACAGGAAACAGTGTTGAATGAGCGTCAACCATTAAAAACATTTTGGGACCATAAAAGTTTTAGATCAAGCTGATTTTTGTTTTTCCCTTCAGCTGGGTTTATTTTACCTAATCAATAGATTGGATGTCAAATAAACAGTACAGTGGACCTTAGGAGGATTTTAATGGTGGATATCCAATCACTATTGTTTTCATGTGGTGTGGTCCATCTGAGATTTATATACCTCTCATTTTTTTGATCAAGCCCTAAAATGATCTTTAAAAATGTATGAACAGAATGGATGAAACGCATACATCATGGTGGGGCCCACAAAGCACCGAGCACCAGCCACGGGGCTGGTGTCAGGGGGAGTAGCCAATCCGTTTTCGCGATTGTATGGCCTGATCAAGCCCCGTGCGAAACGCGTGAAGTCATGTGATGGAGAAGTGAAAATAAAAAGGTATGTTTTTAGTATTGACTCGACGGAGCACCCACCACTTTCTACTTGACCTGAACAAAACCTACTAAACCAAAGTAGACCTTTACATGTATGGATGAACCCATGAAGATGAAAATACCCCATTTTTTCTAGCTGTTTTATCCTAAAAACTAAGGGTATTTTTATCCATAACCCTATTTCTGTACCTCAAAAAACTCCCTTATTAGCATAAGTTTTCGGGTGTAAAAAAAAAAAGGCACAATACGGACAAGTACACAGTGCTAATTTTTTCAAAAATAATTACAGACATGAATGCATGCAATGTATCCTTGCGTGTATGCTTTTCTGTACATGTGCATCCGTAGAGCCTATGAAAAGCGACTATATTTTTAAACATACCCATTTTCTTTATAAGTGGGCCCATTACGGCCACCTCGTAAGAGAATCTTAAAATGATCATGGCTTTTTCATTTGAGAGCAGATTCGCCTAGCAACCTGGCCAAAATGTAAATGAGTTTGGGTATATCCAAACAAGCCCTTAAAATGCAAAATGCAATCGAAATATAATACAGCCTGCATGATATATTGTATGCCCATGTATATGTGTGCACACCCCCCCCTACACACACACACACATATGTGCATGCACGCACTTGAACACCTATGCATGTACATGCCTAACATGTATGTGTAGGTGTGTGGCAGCACATGCACATTCGTGTGTATGTGCATATATATGTATGTGCGTGTGTGTCTGTGTGTGTGTGTGTGGTATATGATTAGTCAGAGTAGCGCAATTCAAATTAGCAGATCCAAAGCGAGGTAGAAATAACAAAAATCAATGAATATAAGGTAAACAGTCAAAGTACAATAAAAAAGTAGTGTCCGTACAAACGAGGTTTATACAAGCCATAGTATACATACCCAAAATGATGGAAGTGTAAAGTTTTCAGTTTGGTCCAATTCTCTAAAACATAATGTCGGTGGTGTCAGCCACTCTAAGTCTACCCATATGAGATCTTGATAAAACCTACATCGATAATATCGCCTGGTTGGTGTTTTAAAACACAGTACTAGGTATGAGTGAGTAGCTAACTCAGTAGTTCTATTATTTCTAAGTCACGCATGTTATGAACCCAATCATCATAGGTAATAATAAAAAAAGAAATCAAACAATTCCTAAATACTATTGTTAAACACGCATATAAAGATATGATATGATGCATGCTCTTTCCAAACAACACTCCCTCCCAAGCGACTTCAACACTTATTTCACATATGTTAACACTTCCTCATAAGTAACCCAACGCTAAATTACAAGTCACATTTAATGCAATGCGGTAAATGCGCATGTTAGTTGAGTAGTTATTAGGTTCCATTCATCCAATATATTGGGGAAGCTAGGGTACCCTTATTTTATTGTGGTTTCTACCGGATCACTAGGCTCGATGCATATAAAGTGACTCCTTACCTGTGTCCCTTGATCCGTATTCGAGTTTACCACCCAAATAACAACTCCCCAATCATTGCGAGGCTAACACTGGCCCGACTAATCACTAAGGACCCGGATGATATAACTCGGACGCACAGGATTATGCGGCCCATCGATAAGTGGAGGGCACCAACAAATGATATAAGAGTTGTCACCCAAATATAAATGTGGAGCAGTTGCAACATCATTATAGTTTAATGTATTAGGCTCATAGCCTTTCTGGTTGCTCATTAGTCACTACGGGGAGACTCGTCACCATAGCATAGGCCGACAACTTGGACATGGTGTCCCATACCACATAGGCAGCCCATGAGTCTTGTGGATCGTACCACTAACGGTTATAAGTAGACACATTCAATGGGAATGGGGTATCCTAGATTTTATTTGGTGTTGTCATACATTGTAAACACACATAATCAGTCGACTATTATGCTAATTAGATTGACTTGGAGAACTTTGGCGCAGCCGACATTGAGTGCGAGCGTCACATGTAGTTCAACTACTATCGGTCGTTCGTGTTTGACCCGGGTCGATTGAACAAGTCTAGGGTGGGCCATCTAACTTGGACCATCCCTTAGTTCAGGCGGTTAACTGACTGTCCCAACATTGTAAGCAATCCTAAACATCGCTAAGGACTTAACAATGCGTCATGCAGTCACAGTGAGATTTCATACGAAGCATAGATTCAACAATACATCCACTTAGATATTTCATTAAACATATGAGCATTAGTGGAATAAGATATTCACTTAGGCATTTCATCAACCATATGAGCATCAATAGAGAAATACATTCATTTAGGAATTTCATCAAACACGTGAGTATCAATAAAACAACACGAACACTCACTTAGGCATTTCATCAAACATGTGAGCATCAATAAACAACTAATAACACTTGTTTCAACCAGAATGATCAAAATACGAACATGTTAGCAACCAACAAGCCATTCACAACAAGATATCATCAACTGAGATCCTCAAGGGTCGATAAATGAAAACCTAGGCATAATGGTACACACCTTAAGAGGGGATTAATTTTCAATCTTTGAGCTCCTAGGGTTGGGATTTTTGGAAAAATCGTCAATTCTTAATGTAAAAAAATAAGTATCATTAATCGCAAGTAAAGTAGGTATAAGTTGTGAAATCGAAGGGTTGAATGCAAGTCTTACCTCCGGTTGCAAGTGACAGTGGATTCGGTGAAGGATTCACTAAGTTAAATAGTTTTATTGATGATATATTAACCCCCAAGCACCACGATCCTTCCCTCCCTATCACACTCTTTCCCTCTTTCTTTTTCTCTTTCTCTCATAAGGCATGAAATTCGTATGGGAGCAAATCTAGGAGGCCTCCAAATGCCCCATCTATAGCATCCAATTTGGTGCAAATGGCCCTAATGGTCATTTATTTATCATATTAACCCTTAAAGATATTGTTTTTAACATTTGGGGTCCACTATGGGGTGTATGGGATGATATACACAGTAGGATAGTTAGTCTTAATGATAATCTATGTATGGATATGATCGGCCTACGATTTTAATACGTTGATCAACGGGTATGATTAAAAGTCTGTTTAATGGTCACTGATGGTTGATCCGGGCCGCGACTATATGAATATGTTTGAAAAAATATCTTTAGTCGGTATCCTGACTTTAGCCATGAATTGACGGTGTGAATGCTACAACTTCATGAAAGATAAGTTCTAAATTTTTATCTAAGGTATTTGCACAACCTAATCACTCACTGTGTGAGTCCAAGTTAAGTGATTCAATATGCGAACTCAGCTCGATGTCTCGCGATGAACGTCAAGCCCACTAAGAAGAACGTCTTTTTATAGTCTTAGGTTTCATGGTCCAGTAACTAGTGGTCTAAAGCTTTTTCAAATAATTAGGCATTTTCGGAATGAATTGGGTAATGAGATTTCTTGTGCGCAATGATTAGAGTTTTGATTAGCTAAGTTTATAGTGTGGCATATTCACAACTAGCAGAAATGACGATTCGATCATAATCACCCTAAACAGTTGGTTCTTGGGCTAAAAGGATAACTGAGTCGGTTTGGTTTATGAATTAAAATCTGACTCATAGTTGTCTCGAATTTTGATAGGTCCTTATTTATTTGCGGTTGTCTTGATTAGTTAGTGATAGGTCAACTAGATTTGGGCTTTATGTGAATAAATTATATGACTAAACTCGATGTTTAAGTGATCGGTTGAATTCGTTAGCTTCTTGCAGTTGATTAATTGGATTTGTGTGGTTCTTTATTGTTATCATCTACGTATAGGCTTACCTCGAGCATTAAGGGTTAATCAATAATAACGCGAGCTAATTATAGTGAAAATTTTCAAGAGTTTTTAAAAATCAAAATAGTGAAAATCCGAGACCTTACATAGTGAGCCAGACATATTTAAAATTTTCATTTTGTTAGGCTTGTGCTTGGCCCACTAAAAACCCTATTGAAATTATAGACCATTAATAATTTCAACAGTGGTAATCCACCAACCCACCATTTCCTATCACGTGACCTACATGTTCATGGGATCTATTGGATTTTGGACCCACACCCTAAAATGAGATGGTAAAAATGGTGGATGGTTTGGATCTGTGACAAGCATCACAAAAGTAGGCACCACAAAGATTTAATGGTTGATGATAAGGACTCGGTATCACATTAAACACTACAAGAAAAAAAGACATTTACCGGTTATTAAAAGCGTCAGTAAATATTAAAAAAAAAGGCTGGTAAAATCTTTACCGACACTTAAACAAGCGCCAACAAAGGGGTGCATCGACAAAGGATTTATTGATGCTAATCATCCTTTACCGGTGCTTTTGTGGTGCCGTAATTAAGTAGACTTTTCCGGCGCACATTCTCCTTTTACCGGCACCTTCTTGTGGCCGCCGGTAATTGCTAAAAAAAAAACATCTACAAAAGTTGAAAAACCGCCAACAAAAGTCTATCCTAAGTGCTGATAAAAGTACTCCAACACACGGTTTCTATCCACATTTAGTCACGGAAAAGCGCCAATAAGAGTTTATGCAAGCGCCCTTAAAAGTCTTCCGAATGGCTGTAGAAATTAGAGACTGGCTGTAGAAATTAGAGACGCCCCGGTTAAAAGTCGTGTAACAGGCAGCACAGGCTAATAATTTTTTTTTTATATGTAATTCAATTGGAACTGGTATTTTTTTTTTATAATATTTAAAACCTAAAAATTGTTACAATACAATTAAGACCGAATATTAAATAATATATATATATACACACACACACACAACACGTTTAAAAAAATCATTGGTGCAGTCCACTCTTAGCACGAGTGGCATCAAAAGGCTTATGTGCTTATGGGCCTAAATTTAGGCGTAATTGATCAATATCCCACCAACATAAGGAAAAAAAGTGGCATTGCATGGTGATGGAATGAATGAATTAAAAAATAAACCATTAAACATTATAGTGGGCTTTACAAGGCTTTTAATGGTGGGCATTATAGTGGGCTGCTTGAGTTTTGACTCAGTCTCATTTTTAGGGTTCATATCCTGAAAAAAATTTGAAAAAATAAATGGACGGTGTGGATGAAATACATGTATCATGGTGGGCCTAAGAGCATTCTCCAGTAGCTGCTACTGTAAGCGTCAGCAGCAAATCCATGCTCCTCTTCAAAATGGGTTTGGGAATATGTCGAAATCGGATTGCGCGCTGAGTTACTCAGTGCGCTCTTATTGCGTAAACTCAGTTGGGCCTACCTTGAATGGACGTGGTTTATCCATGCCGTCCATCCATTTTTTCATCTAATTTAAGGGGTTGAACCCAAAATTGAAACATATCCAAAGATCAATTGGATCATACCACTTGAAACAGTGGGCATAATGATTTCCACCGTTGAAACCTTTTGAAACCTTTCTAAGCTCCGCAGTGATGTTTATTTGTCATCTAACCTTCTCATGAGATCATAAAGACATGGATGAAGGGAAAAGCAAAAATATAAGCTTGATCCAAAATTTATGTGGCCTTCAAGAATCTTTCAACGGTAGACGTTCAATTCAACTTTCCTGTGGTCCATTTGAACATTGTATATGCCTCATTTTTCTCGGACGCGGATTGCATATCACCCCGGGAACTCGGCTCGTGCAAAGGCTCCGAGGGCCCACCGTGATAAATGGGTTTTATCTGCACTGTACATCCGTTCTGCCCTATCATTTTAAAGGTATATCCCAAAATGAGGCAGATCCAAGGCTCAAGTATACCATACACTTGGGATTAAACGCTTACTGTTGAAAACTTCTCGGGGGCACAGTTTCAGATTAGCTGATATTTGTGTGGTCCTTTCATCCTGGTCCCTGTGGCCTTATCAATGGGTTGTTGCCGAATAAACATTCCTGTGGTCCCCAAGAAGTATTTAATGGTGGGCGTTCAATCACTGGTGTTTTCTGTAGTGTGGTTCACTTGAAATAGATATGCCGAATTTTTTAGCTCATTTTGTAAAATGATATGGTGCAACGCTGTAGATATAAGACACATACATCAAAGTGGCCCTACATTCAGCTGGATCCACCGAAGCCTGAACCCCACAGCAGAAACCTCTGCTGTGGGAAGGTAGGTGGGGCCCACTTTGATGTTTGTGAGAAATACACCCTCATTTATCTGATTTGCCTGCTCATTTTAAGAAGTGGGGTTAGAAATGAAACAATGGGAATTGAATGCTAACCATCCAAACATTCATGGGCCACAGAAATTTTGGATCAGGCTGCTAATATTTGTGTTTTCGGTTCATGCGGAAGTGGAAGTGACCTTATGAACGGTTTGGATGGCATAAAACGTGATGGTGGATGCCAGGAAGTTTTCAACTGTAAGCATTTCCCTCCCCAGTTTTTCCGATCTCTCGGCAAGTTTTGGATCAGCCGTATGTTTGGGCTATGTGGGCCCACAATGATATATGTATTCTATTCACGCTATCCATTCATTCTGGATCATTATTTTAGCATATGATCCCAAAATTGAGGCATATCCAAATCGAAGGGGGATCACACCATAGATAAAACAGTGGGAATAGAATGCATGCCCACCATTAAAACTGCTGCCTAGGTTTACTATAAAGTTTATCTACCATCCAACCCGTTGATTAAATTACAAAGATATTTAATCGGTGAGCGTTCATATTTTCAAATGTTATCAGATTCCAAGAATGATTTTTCATATCCATATTTTGGATTTTACCCCTATAATTAGAACGGCATTATTTATAGATTCCCTTTCAAGAAAAAGTTTGGAATTTCTACTGCACTTCTTAGCTATGATTATTTGGGTTGAAATTCAATTATGTATGATTTAAAGTAGCATTTTGTTAATTAAGACGAGAAAAGACAAAGCGATTGGTAAGAAGTGGACCGGTGAGTCGATTTGCAATGCAAGTTTTTACATGTGCAATTTTCGCTGGACTTGGACCATCCATCAGGTGGGCACCGTTGATGTGCCCTGTTCTTGCATCTATAGGAAAAATGGATTGTTAGAAAACAGTCACCAAAACCTGCACATGGAGCATCCAAACACCCCCTCAAAAAGCTAGGCATCCTATCCATACATTGTACGGAGCAGACAACAGATGGTTTTGCAATACTGAAAAATAGAAGAATATGATCATATACATCTCAATGGGTGATAAAGTTACTATCAACATTGTAGGTGTTGGGCCGAACTACTCATTGAGTAGCTCACGTGTGCTTATTGAGATCCAAGTACCCCACCTAATCACGGAAAGAACAGCTTATTGAGGCCTGGTGGACTACTATTAGTATATATAGGAGTTCATTTTGAGTTAGGTTAGGGTCTGCTCAAACTCAACCCACCTACAAACAGGCCTAAATGCGGTGTCAGCCCAAGCCCAAGTGTGGCCTGACAAAACCAACCACGTTATTCTCCTAATTTTTCTAAGCCCATTTCATGTTGGGCACGATTCCCACAACTCAATTGATCAAAAGTAATCATTAAATTAAAACTTCATATTTATAGTAAAAATGAAAATAATATGGACTTTTGACCGTTGATCTAATGGAATCTCGCAAATCCGG
This sequence comes from Magnolia kwangsiensis, assembly GCA_037074715.1. NCBI lineage: Eukaryota > Viridiplantae > Streptophyta > Magnoliopsida > Magnoliales > Magnoliaceae > Magnolia > Magnolia kwangsiensis. The sequence goes on along the minus strand of CM073579.1, from coordinate 3,487,105 downwards.
TGTGGGTAACTTGGCATAGCAGGGTTGGTAGGCTAAAGTAGCTTCTCCTACCCCCAAGTCATATATGATATGTCGAAAATTCATTCCGGTTTGCGTTCGACTATTTTTTGGTTCTGATGGTCCTGATCATCTCCGCTTCTGATCGGGCCTCGGTCCATATTTGCCATAAAAGTGTCCACGGCCTGCTCCACATCTTATATTTATATGGGAATAATGCATTTGGGTGGTAAGGTTTGGCCAAAGTCAAATTGTGATTGGCTTATTTACTTTAGTGGTCTATATTTATTAACTCGATCATGACCCAAAAGCCAATTAGCTTAACAAGAACTTAACTTGCAATTATATATAAGCAGATGGGTGTAAAGGCAGTTTCAGAATGATATTTGTTTCATCAGCAGACTGATATTTTATACTTAGGCACTTTAAAGATTTCATTATAAAATTTATTTAGATAGATTTAACTGTCCTAACCTGTGATTTATAAATATGGATCACAGACATGATTGTGTAACATCATTAATATTTATAAATGTTTTTCGTTCTAAAGGAAATGTTTGTATCCGTATAGATTCAGTTCTATCTAGAGAGGAACACAACAAGAGTAATTTCGGGAGAGATTCAAGAAAAGATGGTGAACCACAGCAAACATATATATGACAATACATGCAATCATTAGGTGGGGTAGACCCTGAGCCCTTGACTATAAATCAGCTAATTCAGTCAACAGGTGGACCATGCTCTTTGAAGGAAAAGGGGCAATTAGAAATAACCTATAATAATCTGAATTCATCATATATGTGTGGCCTGGCCAACGAGTGAGCAAGTGGGCTTTTCTGGACCTAGCATGTTCACATGGAGACCCAATTCAATGGTCTAGATCTTACATAGGCCTGCCACATTGGCATGTGTGCTGTGATTTACCTCTACACTCTCTCTTCATGCACGTCGCTTTATTCTTATTGCATAAGAAGTTGGTATTTTTATGGCGGCAGGCTACGTTGAGGTCCACTAGATATACTATCAGAATTCACTGACCGTACAATTATATGCTTGAGGTCAGATAATAATTCTTATGTGGGTCTTGAGAAATCACTACAAATGACAATAGTTCAACTTGTCAAATCTTGAGAAGTCTCCCACAACATGTGGCTTGGCCCAAAAATTCAGTGAGTGCACTCATTAGGTGGGTCACTTTCATACATTTAATATGGACCATCGACTGATTTTACTAACCATATGTTTCTATTACAGGTGCGGCCCAATTGATGAGTAGAACAGACACTTATAAAGTAGCAATGTTTATTATTATTATTATATTTTTACATAAAGGTGGGAGCACATCACTTGTAATTTTATTGATACTTGAAAATTTAATACATTATAGGGACAATACAGACCAATCTCCTTTCCAAATTCTCATTACTAAGCTTTCTATTACAACATTGAAAAAAAAAAAAAAAAACAAAACACTATGAAGTAATCTGAATTACAAACAATTATTCATTACTCATGACCCGAGTTTCCATTAAACTTCTTCAATCTAACATCCTGTAAAGAAACAGTTGTAAAAAAGTCTATCTTTCATCTCATCAAAGAGGCGGTAATAGGCAATTCTCCAAGACTTCTTGAAAATTAAAATGCCACAGAAAGCCCAAAACCCTACGACAAATCATGGTCCCAATGCAGAATAAAACCAAACCATTTCATGCGCTCCATCATCTTTTTTTACATCACCACCAATCGATGTTGGACTTTGAGAAGTCTCATCACACTTATCTGGAAGAGGAGGTCCACAGAGATTATTGTTGCCCATATAAATAGAAGGATCTTGAAGTGTCTGGAGTTGATTTCCAGATGGAATTTTTCCCGACAAGTTGTTATTCGAGAAGTTCAAGTAACTTAGAAAAGTTAAACTTGACATGTTCAGAGGAATTATACCCGAAAGCTGATTTTTGGAGAAATCAAGAGACTCTAGCAATACTAATTTACCAATCTTGTCTGGGATCTTTCCAGTTAAATGGTTTCCAGATAAGTTTAAGACACGTAATCCCAAAAGATTTGTGAGTTGTTCAGGGATTCCTCCAGATAAGTTATTGCTTGAAAGGTCCATGCATGTAACCAGTGATATTGTTCTAGTGTATTCAAGCATTAGCCCCTTCAATGATATAAGTAAGTTTTTCTCGTAATAAGATCTTGTTCCATTCAAAAAAAAGTGGTCCGTCTTTTGCTCATTCCTCATGGCCATGAGATTCTGAAGACTTTGAGGAATTGAACTAGATAAGCAATTTTGTGCCAAATCAAGAATCTGAAGAGAAGTTATGTTTAACAATTGTGGTGGGATATTGCCAGTAAACATATTGGATCGTAAATTTAGAATTCTTAAAGCGAGAAAGCTTTTGCCAATCCAAGTGGGAATATGACCTGAGAAATTGTTCCGTGCAAGGTTGAGAGTCACCAAACGAGTACATTTCTTCAAAGATGAAAGGACTTTTCCTGATAGGTTATTGTTGCTCAAGTGCATTGTTTGAAGTTGATGTAGCAGACCCAAAGATGTGGGAATTCTTCCTGATAAATGGTTCTTGCTCAAATCAAGTGCTATGAGGTCTACACAATCACCCAATCTTAATGGGATGGTGCCACTTATATTGTTTTGGGAAAGATCAAGGACAACAAGTGCCTTCATTTTGCCTATGCATGAGGGAATTATGTCACTTATATTGTTTTGGGAAACATCAAGGACAAAAAGAGACCTCATTTTACCTATGCATGAGGGAATTATGCCACTGATTTGGTTACCTCTAGCAGAAAAGACTTGCAAATCATTCATTGTGGATGTAAAATTGGGTGGGATTGGCCCAGAAAATTGATTGTTGGAGAGATCAAGTACTCCAACTGATCGATTCAATATGCAAGGTATGGGACCACTGAAATGATTCGAACTCAAATCAATTAAGTCAACATCATCAGGTATCATTTTTAGAGGGTTGGGCAATTGGCCAGAAATCTCGTTATTTGAGAGGTTCAGTGAATAAAGTTGGGGTGTTAAATCCCAAACCCAGGTTGGGATGATGTCAGAGATGGCTGTGTTAGAGAGATCCAATTGGCCTAAGCGTTTTTGCGTTTGTAGCCAGGGAGGAAACCGAGGACCTAAATGACATGATCCTAGTGAAATTGTAGAAAGCTGAAATGGAGGGACCCAATGAGGGTGTAGATTGAAAACCAAAGAATTAAAAGAAAAATCTAATTGCGTCAACTTTTTGAGGTTTTCAAAATGAGTTTCAGACACGTTTCCTGTCAAGGAGTTGTTAGAGAGGTAAAGCTTAGACAAGTTAGAAAGTTGTCCTAAAGTTGTTGGGATATTCCCATTCAACTGATTGCCACTGAGATCTAAAGATTGCAAGGACTCCGAGAGCTGCAGGGATATTCCCATTCAACTGATTGCCACTGAGATCTAAAGATTGCAAGGAAGACAATCCTCCAAGAGCTGCAGGGATACTCCCATTCAACCGATTGCCACTGAGATGTAAAGATTGCAAGGAAGACAATCCTCCAAGAGCTGCAGGGATTGGGCCTGTCAGCATGCAATTGTGGAGAGAAATGTACTTTAGACTTCTTAGTTCATTGAACCAATCAGGAATGGGCGCATTCATTTGGTATCCATACAAAACCAGGCTCTCTAAATTTATAAGCTTAGTTATGGCTCTTGGAATGCTACCTCTTGTATCATAAAAAAGCAGAGAGAGAGACTGAAGTGATGTGATATTCCACATAGAATTGGGGATTCCTCCATGCATCTCATATAGATCAAGTAGCTTCAGTTTACTCCAACTGCCTTCAGGGAGTTGTGAACAGTAAGGACAGAGAGAGCCGCCTCCCAGCACCAACTCTTCCAAGTTGGGAAGTTGTGAAAATTGGTAAGGAACTGGACCATCAAAATTGTTATCTAAGAGAAATAAAGACACAAGGCTACTAATGTTAGCTATCCACTTTGGAATTCTAGAGTTGAAGTGGTTGGAAGAGAGACCAAGGACATGGAGAGATGTGAAATTAACAGAAGAAAGAGTTGGAGAAATATATGAAAGACCACAATCAAATAAGCTTAGCCCAACGAGGGAAGGACACGTGTTCATTACGTGGACCCAATCGTGGCTTGCCATGGAAAGGTTCACATAAGACATGTCGAGGTACTTTAGAGAAGTTAGGTTTGTCAACCACCACAGGTTTTTGGCATTCAAGGAGTAGGGAAATGAATAAAGCTGCAAGGAAATGAGGTGAGAGAGGTTTCCAAGCTGATGAGGGATTCTCCCACTGAACCCTGCAGATGTCAAGTTCAAATGCCTCAACTCCTTCATGGAACCCAAAAACTGTGGAATTGGGATACCATAAAAATCATTGAAGCTCAAGTCCAACAACTGAAGATGCTTCAGTTCAACCACAGCTGGATCAATTCTGCCACTTAGACTGTCGTCATCGGTATCGTCATGGAGGTCGAGTTTAAGAACATACCCAGTTATGCTGTGGCAGGTAATTCCTCTCCATTTGCAGCAGTCCGAGGCTTCATCATCCCATGAAGAGAGATTATTGGAAGGATCGTTGAGAGCCTTCCGAAAAGTGGTAAGAGCTTTTCTCTCGGAATCTGAGCAACTACCACTCACCTTCCAATATCCTCCACAGTATATCAGCACATTTAAAAGAAAGAGGAAAATAAGAAACCCACTTCTCTCCATTCCTTCTATCTCAGCTGCAGAAAAAGTAAAAGGAATGAAAATTTGCTTCTTTGCTAATTTCTCCCTTCTCATCCTTCATTTATAGGATTCTGACGTCCATAACCAGGACACGTGTCCCCTGGGTTACCACGGAATCCGAGTCTATACTACACAACTATGATATGATAGTTCACCACCATTTTCTCGGGAGCTAATTAGGAGCGGCCCATCTTGATGTATGTACTGTATATCCACGCCGCACATTCATTTTAACAACTCATTTTAAGTTATGATCCAAATCTCAGGCAGAGGATCCAAATCTCAGGTAGATCCCATTATAAGAAACAGTCGTGGTTAAACTCCCACTATTAAAAAACTTCCAATGCCCGCCGTATTTGCCATCCAACCTGTTGATAAGGTCACGCAACATGCATGAAGGAAAAAACAAATATCAGCTTCATCCAAAACAAATATCACACAACCTGTTGATAAGGCACACAACGAGTTTTTAAAGGTCAATTATCAATGTTTCCTTATTGTGTGGTCCACCTGCGATATGAATCCACTTCACTTTTGAGTTATGTCCAAAAACGAGCCGGCCGCAGTCAGGTCGCACCTAATCCACTCCCCCCATTTTCTCCTACACCGACTCGGACGGTAATCCGTCCGGGCAGGGCTCTCTGGGGCCCACTCGTAATGTAAGTATTTTATCCACACCGTTAATTATTTTTATATGATTATTTTAAGATATTATCTAAAAATTTAGATAGGTTCAGGTCTTAACTGGAACACAAATTGTGGATTAAACTGCCACCATTAAAAACTTCCTAGGAGATGGAGAAGTGTCGGATCAAGATGAAATTTGTGTTTTCACTTCATCCAAGTCTGCATGACCTTATTAATAGGTTGGTGGTAAAAAAACATTACGGTGGCCCTTAGAAATGTTTCAATGGTGGGTGTCATTATCACTGCAGCTTCCTTTGATGTAGTCCACTTGATCTGTTTATCTGCTTCATTTTCTGTATTATATCTTAAAATTATCATATAAAAATGATTAACAGTATGGATAAAATACTTACATCACGGTAGGCCCCACATAGCCCTGCCCGAACGGATTACCGTCCGGGCGGGGGTAGGACGCAATCCGCGTCCTTACGTAAGACTGTTCAAACGGCCAACGGATTGGCTACTCCCCCCGCCACCAGCCCAATGGCTGATGGTCAGTGATCTGTGGGCCATCATGATGTATGTGTTTCATCAATGCCGCCCATTTATTTTTCTAAATCATTTTATAGCATGAGACTAAAAACGAGATATATCTCAATTTAAAGTGGACCACATTACAAATAACAGTGTTGAATGAACTTGGACCATTAAAAAAATTTTTAGGGCCATAAAAGTTTTGGATCAAACTGATCATTATTTTATCCCTTCATCTGGGCCTGTATGAACTAATCAACATATTGGATGTCAAATAAACAGTACAGTGGGCCTTAGGAGGATTTTAACCGTGAATATCCAATCACTATTTTTTCTCATTTGGTGTGGTCCACCCGATATTTTTACACCTCTCATTTTTGGAATCAAATCCTAAAATGATCTATAAAAATGGATGAACGGAATGGATGAAACACATACATCATGGTGGGGCCCACAGAGCACCGACCACCAGCTAGTGGCAGGGGGTAGCCAATCCGTTTGGACGCGTATATCATGCGAAAACCTTTGCCAGATCTAACACACATATCCTAAGTCGGTACATGATCGGATGGAAATAGGGTGTTTTTTTTTTTTTCTTTGTTTTTAATGCAATTGCATTCTAATTTATTTATATAAATAACCTTCTATTTAAATACAGAAGACATGGTCTGAGATGTACGCAAAGTGAACAGATGGATGCCCCAAGGAAGCTAGTCCCTCCGTGATACGTGCCTAACACTGTCCAGTTTTTGAGACATTTATATATTAGCTTGATATCAACTGTTCTGATTCTTCCTTCCATGAACCGATCTTCAAGCTATGGCGTCCGCCACAGGCAACAATTTTGGCACACCACCGTCCTTCAGAATGGTTAAGGTTTCTTGGTGGTGGCAGGTTTATCGGCACTTCCATTGGATGACCGGTTGTCACTTTCCTCCCGTATCCAACACGTCCGTGATCTCCACGCCCAAATGAAAACATTCGTCCATCGCGTGTGCACGCAACTGAGTGTTTACCTCCACAAGAAACCTGAACTATCTCCTCCCCCACAAGGAGTTGAACCGTTTGGGCCACCATTTTACTGCTCTTATCATCACCAAATCCTAGTCTTCCATGCTCACCCCTACCCCAGGCATAAACCTCCCCGTCATCTGTCAGTGCAGTGGAGTGCCATCCACCTGCAGCAATATCAACCAAGGGAAGACCTGACAGTCCGTGAACAGGGATAGGTAGTCATCTATTGAGTTTTGACACGGACTAGTAGGCTAGTGTTGAGTCATAGCCAAACCACATCCTAACTCCCCATGTTAAAGCTTGCCACATTAGATGCACAGGATCTAATAATTTGACCCGAGAACTTAAAACCAATTATGCATCGGCATGCCCCAAAATGAAGGCCCATTAAGAGTCATTTCTGTCCAAAACTGTATGAAGGGAAACAATAAATATCAGCTTGATCCAAAACTTTTATGGCCACCAAAAAGTTTTTTAATGGTCACATTCAATCAACACTTTTTCCTGTAATGTCATCCACTTGTGATTAAGATATATCTCATTTTTGGGATCATACCATAAAATGATATAGAAAAGTAGATGTACGGCATGGATGAAACACTTACATTATGGTGGGGCCCACGGAGCACTGACAACTAGCCATTGGCTGGTGGAAGTGGAGTAGCCAATCCGTGTCCATCACATGAACCATCTGACCTAAAATTCAGGTTGCAGCTTCTACATGGTGAAGCTTACCTGATGAATGGATCACATATTGCCGACATAGGGATAATGGTACTTATAGTTATACTCGTATGAGTAGCCTTAGAAAGGATCACATTATGACATTAAAGGAGAGGAAAGGGATGGACAATAAGTTAGTCATGATGCATGAACCCTCTGTCAATTTATTCACGGTAGAATAGGAATCTGTGCAGATGATGGCTAGGGAAAAATCTCCGTCTATCAAAGTATGGACCACACACTTGAAAAGATATGCAAATGATAGACGAGGAGCAAGTCATGCACGTCGAAGCCCCTATTGATTTATTCACGTTAGGTAAATCGAAAGCTATGCAGATAGTAATTGAAAGACCTTCATCTATCAAAATGTGTACCCATACATGAAAGAGAAGGAAAGGATTGAGGAATAGTAAGTCATGCACATCAAAGCCCCAGTCAATTTATTCACGCTAGTATAGAAAGTTGTGCAAATGGTGACTATGAAAAAACATCCATCTATCAAAATATGGACCCCACACATGAAAAGAGAGGTGAGGAGTAAGTCATACACATTGAACCCCCTATCAATTTATTCACGTTAGGTATCATAGAAAGTTGTGCAGAAGATGACCACCGAAAGACCGTCTATCAAAATGTGGACACCCGACATGAAAAGATAGGCAAAGGATTGACAAGTAGTATGTCATGCACGTCAAACCCTCTATCAATTTATTTATGCTAATGTATAAAATTATGCAAATGGTGACCATAAAAAAACCTCCATCTATCAAAATATGGACCCCACACTTGAAAAAAGAGGCAAATGATAAACAAGGAGCAAGTCATGCACATTGAACCATCTATCAATTTATTCGTGTTAGGGCCTGTTTGGATTCGCGTATAGTATTGTATTGTATTTGGGTACTGTTCATGTATACATTGGATGGTTTTCAGAATACATCCAAATCAATCAGATATTGATCAATGTTTAGATAGGAGGTAGTGTTTGGCATATTATACAATACGTTATATAGATCAATGTTTGGATAGAACGTATTATGTCTGCGTATTGTATAATCTTAATTGTGTCGGTTGGCCTATTTGATGTATGGAACTTTCTGATTTTTAGCCTAGATGATTTTCACGTTGAAATGTACCAAATGAACGGTCCCGATCTTACACAACATAGGTACCAGATATCTTGTAATCGTATAAATTTCAAACTTTCATCTGCTACCGAATACAACGCAATGAATATGAAGTATTGACGGCAATAGAACCCATTGACAATACTATACTGTCGGTTCGAAAATTTGGTTGGAGTTTGTATTCGCACGCATGGGATTCAACTCCTATTCACTCCAATCCAAACACAGTAAACATTAAATCATAACTTCTAATACGATACAATACATCCCAAAACGCGTATCCAAATAGGCCCTTAGGTAGCGTAGAAAGTTGTGCAGATGGTAACCATTGAAAGACCTTCATCTATCAAAATGTGGATCCTCTACATGAAAAGAAAGACAAATGTTTGACGAGTAGCAAGTCATGCACATTGAACCCTCTATCAATTTATTTATGCTAGTGTAAAAAGTTATGCAAATGATGACTATGGGAAAAACCTCCATCTATAAAAATGTGGATCCCACACATGAAAAGAGAGGCAAAAGATTGGCGAGGTGCAAGTCATGCACGCCGAACCCCCTATCAATTTATTCATGATAACTTAGAAAGTCGTGTACATTGTGACTATCGAAAGACCTCAATCTATCAAAATGTGAACCCTACACATGAACAGAGAGGTAAATGATTGATAAGGAGCAATTCATGCACCTCAATTCCCTCATTATTTTATTCACACGTGTAGAAAGTTTTGCAAATGGTAACAGTAACGACCTTAATTTTTTAGTCATAAAAGACATGGATTAGCCAAATTAATAATTTAATTTTGTGATTATTAACAAAACTAAGCACTTAACTTAGTTGGTAGAGGCACTCTTGGTGAAAGAATAGGTAAAAAAAATAATCCCTATTCGGAAACAAAACATGAAAATTGAAAACAAATTCTGGAGATCTACAATTTTGCGCATACGTTTGATGACACCTTCAATGGGTCTTCGATGTCATCGAACTTAACCTTCGATGACATCAGACCCATTTTGATGTTATCGAAAAACACCAAAATTATCCATAGACAAAACATGAGAATCGATTTTTCTCAATTGCATCAAACTTGATCTTCGATGCCATTGAACCCTCTTTGATGTCATTAAAATAATACCTAATATGCCGAGCAACCAACTGGAGAAAATTCAGAAATTCTGAATGGGATCGAGCACTGTTCGATGACATCGAATGGTTTGTGAATGGCATCCAAAGACCATGTTTTGTTAGGCTGGAACTGGAAATAAGTAAATGCAAGTGTAAGTGCTTGCATATCATCCATCACACTGGCAGAGTATCAACTACCTCTTCCCTAAAATTACATGAATCTTAACTAGTTGACTGGTGGGCATCTAATGGAATGTAAAATAAAAAAGGGTTGGGTCAATCTAATTTTGACCCAACTAACTTAAAACCAGGTTTAAACTGAGTTGGATTTTGAGCTTTCTTAGCTAGAAGTGAGTACGTACATAGACCAGTTTTGACCGATACATCAAGGGTTTAGGGTTTAAGGTTGGCCCAAAAGGGAGGGGGTGATTGAATTTGTTGGCTTGTAGGTCCTGATGTAGAGTGGGTCGTGAACACTTTCATGGCCAAGATGGATTAGAGAAGGCCCGATTAGAGGTGGAGGTGATCAAGACCGTCAGAATCTTAAAATAGTCGTATCTTGCAAACCTAAAAGAGTTTTTCGACATATCATGTATGGTTTTAGGGTAGTAGAAGCTACTTTAGCCAACCAACCCGCCATGCCGGGTTGTCCACACTAGATTTACGAGATTCTATCAGATAGATGGTCAAAAGTCTATTTTATTTTTGTTTTTACTATAAATGTAAGTTATTTCCACTTTTACTATAAATAGTAAGTTTTAATTTAATCATAACTTTTGATGCTTTGAGATTTAGGAGTCATGCCCAACATAAAAAGGGCATAGAAAAATTAGGAGAATAATGTGATTGGGCCAAATTGGACACTACTATTTTTAGTCGAAAACCATGAAGTTTAGTAGGAATACCGTCTATAAATAGTAAGTTTACTATTTATAATAAGTCGCGTTTTTCTGAGGATAGGTGTATATATCTAAGTGTGCATGTAATTGGTTACTTATAAATCGAGACGTTACAGTTCGAGTCTAAAATTCCATCCCAGGTTTGAGTTCACTATTTAAAGGATTGTAAATTCATTTTTTAAAATCATCAATCAATTTATTTCGAATTATTAGAAATTATTTATGTTTTCATCCCTTATGGATTCGAGGAATCTCTATGAGGATTCCAGAGAAGCTCCGTGGATTCGGAGTAGTTATCACTAAAGAAGATGGTGATCGACCTCATCACGTCCTTCCCTATGTCAGGTCAGGCTTAAGTAAAAATAATGTGGCCCATCTAAGTATGCGTTGGTGGTTAAAAAGACAGAAATAATGATATATGCTCTTCTCAACTGTAGTGATGAGGTGACTCGTTGTTGGATCACTTGAAAATAGTGTTGTGTATAGCTATATGTATTCTCTCGGCATGTTGTGCAGCTGACGGATGAGTTATTGGTCTGTTGGTGAGGGCTAGATCAGTAGATGAAATTGGTCTGTCTGGAAGATTTGTTTAGGACAGTATTCTAATGATGGTCTATTTAGAAGGCCTGAAATTAGAAATGATGATGTCGACCTGTCTAGAATGTATAGATTTATGGTTGTTGATGTTAGTCTGATGATGTTGTATGATAGTTGGTTGGAGGAGTGAGTTGTTTGATGTGTTTTGGTAAGAGTCTTCTTTTTCGTTTGATCTGAATTGTGGGATGGAAGGTGTGGAAGGCATGGAGTTTGTCTGGGTCTGCGAGATGTGCTACTGCTATTTGTCGCGGGCAATGTATGGAGCCAAGCATTACACCATTTAAGATATGGTCTGTGGTGGGTAGTTTTGTGATATATTGATATTGGTGCAACCCATTTATTGATGTAGAGTAAGTCATGGATAGTTTCATGGCCAAGATGGACCAGAAAAGGCCCGATCAAAGGCAGAAGTGATCTGGATTGTTAAGACTTTAAAACGAACAAATCTAGCAAACCAGAATGAGTTATTTGACATGCCTATATGATTTTGGGGTAGTACGAGCCACCACGCCGAATTTGTGAGATACCATCAGATCTTCGGTCAAATTTCCATTTTATTTTTGTTTTTACAATTTATATTAAATTTTAGTTTGATTATTACTTTTTATTTGTTAAGCTTTAGGAGTTGTGTCAAACATGAAAAGTGCAGGAGAATATCATGGTGAAGCCAAATAGGATAGTTACTATTGTTGGCTGAAAATGGTGATGTCTAGTAGGAATTACGACCTTCTATAAATAGTAAGTTTACTATATATAGTAAGTCACCATTTCTAGCAGTTTTAGTTATAGTTTAATTTCGAAACTTATTCCATTATCCCTATTTAAAGGGTTGTAAACTCGTTTATTTCATTCATCAATCAATTTACGAATTTTTAAGAATTTATTTATATTTTCCTTACTTTATTTATCGTGAATTCGAGAAGTCACCGTAAGGAGTCAAGAGAAGCTCTGTGAATTTAGAGTACTTATCCTTGAGGAAGACGCTGATCGACCTCATCAAGTTCATCCCTGCGTCACTATGTTCATTTATTATGATCTTGTAGACGGTCCTACCATTTGGCACAAACCAAGACTTATTAGCATACTCTTTAATAAGCACAAAGTTTATATTGCACCATAACGTCGATGGTCTTACTTGTAGGACCCACAGTGGATAAGGCACAATCTAATAATTAAACCTTGTAGGTCCTACAGTGGATAAAGCGCAATCCAATAATCAAATCCTATAGGCCTCATAGTGGACAAGGCACAATCCAATAATCAAACCCTGTAGGTCCCACAATAGACAAGGCACAATCTAATAATCAAACCCAAGAAAAAATGCAAACCGTCGCATCATGGAAAAGTAAAGTGAAAAATGGTCATTAGATATGAACAACTCCATTTGGTATCTTCCTTACTTCCTAATCACCGGGAAGTCCTTTCATGCAAAGAGAATAATACATCTCGCCTCATCACGGTTCTCATATTATGTGACTTATCCCAGTCAACACGGATGTCCATACTCATTCTAGTTGACATGGATTCAGTAACATTTGATTGGTTTGATCCCGCAACTCACCCCAGAGTCACCACCGTCCGCAGACTCTGGTGAGTCGAGTCGATTCAACCCCGACTCATCAAGTCCCAACTCAACTCAAGAACAAATGGATTAATCCAAGTGTCTAAGTTTGTTAACCATATACCCACTACTGTTACAATTGAAATGGAAAGGAAGATATTAAAAATAGTTATTTTGTAGGGGCAGTGATTTTGTTCTAAAGTGGGTTCATATCATTTAAGCCATGGGTATGGTGGACATCCTTTGGATGCCCATTTCCCTACATATCCCATATCGAAAGATCCAAGCCACAAATATTATATGAATATTCAATAATCCTAGCTACACCCAATTGAAGCTCATGATCTGGCTTATGAGAATAACTATAGATGCATGTCAAGCTATATAAGACTAATAGGGCAACATTAAGTCTCTGTGGATCCCTTGTTCTAGCGACAATATACATCCCTGTTGTGGGCCCATTTTTGCATACTGGGCACTAGGATATGCAAATCATGACACATTAGGACCCTATCACTACTCTTGCATACATGAATGGCTGTGATTGAAGTTAAAGTCAAGCTGTCAACATTTGAATGGGCCCAAGAACATTTAACATTACCATTGTCATAACCCCACCATTTCCAAACGAATATGCACAAAATTCTCCAAAAGAATTTATATCATTATCATGGTCTGACCTCGCCCTTTCCAAATGAAGACGCACAAAATTCTCCAAAAGAATTTATAAGAGGTTCTAGTATTTTTTGTATTTTACTATAATACTAACCATTTTTTTCTCTAAGCACTTACGCATCATATAAGACTATTCAAACGTCTAAATAAGACTTATAGGGAAACATTTAGTCTCGACGTGTATTGGGTTCATATGATTTATGCTATGGGTATGGTGGAAATCCTTTGGATGCCTATTTTTCTACATATCCCACATCGGAAGATCCAAGCCACAAATCTTAAGTGATTGTTCAATAATCCTAACCACCCAATTGAAGCCCATGATCTGGCTTGTGGGAATGACTATAGATGCATGCCAAACAATACTGGACTAATAGGGCAACATTTAGTCTTGATGAATCCCTTGTTTTAGCATTAATATCCATCCCTGTTGTGGGCCCATTTTTGCATGCTGGGCACCATGACATATAAATCATGACACATCGGGACCCTATCACTACTCTTGCACGCATGAATGGTTGTGATTAAAGTCAATGTCAAGCAGTCAACATTTAAATGGGCCCAATAATACTTTAGTGTTATCATTGTCATGACCTCGCCCTTTCTAAACGAAGACGCATGAAATTCTCTAGAAGAATTTATATCATTGTCATGGTCCGGCCCTGCCCTTTCCAAACGAAGACGCATGAAATTCCCCAAAAAAATTTATAAGAGGTCCTCATGTTTTTTTGTATTTTACCATAATATTAGCTAACCATCATTTTTTCTAAGCACTTTCGCATCATATAAGACTATTTGAACGTCCAAATAAGACTTATAGGGCAACATTTAGTCTCAATGTGCAGTGGGTTCGTATGATTTAGGCCATAAGTATGGTGGACATCTTTTGGATGCCCATTTCCCTACATATCCCACATCGAAAGATTTAAGCCACAAATCTTAGGTGAATATTCAGTAATCCTAGCCACCCAATTGAAGCCCATGGTCTGGCTTGTGTGAATGGCTATAGATGCATGCCAAGCTATACTGGACTAATAGGACAACATTTAGCCTCGATGGATCCCTTGTTTTAGCATCAATATTCATCCCTGTTGTGGGCCCATTTTTACATGCTGGGCACCCGGACATATAAATCATGGCACATCAGGACCCCATCACTACTCTTGCATGCATGAATGGTTGTGATTAAAGTCAATGTCAAGCAGTCAACATTTGAATGGGCCCAATAATACTTTAGTGCTATCATTGTCATAGCCCTGCCTTTTCTAAATGAAGACGCATGAAATTCTCCAAAAGAATTTATATCATTGTCATGGTCCGGCCCCGCCCTTTCCAAACGAAGAAGCATGAAATTCTCTAAAAGAATCTATAAGAGGTCCCCATGTTTTTTGTATTTTACTATAATACTATTTAACCATCATTTTTTTAAAACACTTACGCATCATATAAGACTATTCAAATGTTTAAATAAGACTTATAGGGTAATATTTAGTCTCAATGTGCAGTGGGTTCGTATGATTTAGGCCATGGGTATGGTGGACATCCTTTAGATGCCTGTTTCTCTACATATCCCACATCAGAAGATCCAGGCCACAAATCTTAGGTAATGTTCAATAATCTTAGCCACCCAATTGAAGTCCATGATCTGCCTTGTGGGAATGGCTATAGACATGTCAAGCTATACTGGACTAATAGGGCAACATTAAGTCTCGATAGATCCCTTGTTCTTGCATCAATATCCCTCCCTGTTGTGGGCCCATTTTTGCATACTGGGCACTAGGACATGCAAATCATGGCACATCAGGACCTTATCACGGCACATCAGGACCTTATCACTACTCTTGCATACATGAATGGCTGTGATTAAAGTCAAAGTCAAGCTGTCAACATTTAAATGGGTTCAATAATACTTTAGTGATATCATTGTCATGGCCCTGCCCTTTCCAAACAAATACGCACGAAATTCTCCAAAAGACTTTATATCATTGTCATGGTCTGGGCCCGCCCTTTCCAAATGAAGAATCACAAAATTCTCCAAAAAAATTTATAATAGGTCCCAGCGTTTTTTGTATTTTACCATAATATTAATTAACCATCATTTTCTCTAAGCACTTACGCATCATATAAGATCATTCAAACATCCAAATAAGACTATTCAAACGTCCAAATAAGACTTATAGGGCAACATTTAGACCCGATGTGCAGTGGATTCGTATGATTTAAGACATGGGTATGGTGGACATCCTTTGGATGTCCATTTCCCTACATATCCCACATCGAAAGATCCAAGCCACAAATCTTAGGTGAATGATCGATAATCCTAGCCACCCAATTAAAACCCATGATCTAGATGGTAGGAATGTCTATAGATACATGTCAAGCTATACCGGACTAATTAGGCAACATTTATTCTTGATAGATATCTTGTTTTAGGATCAATATTCATCCTTGTTGTGGGCTCATTTTTGCATGCTGGGCACCATGACATACAAATCATGGCACATCAGGACCCTATCACTACACTCGCATGCATGAATGGTTGCGATTAAAGTCAATGTCAAGCAGTCAACATTTGAATGTACCCAATAATACTTTAATACTATCATTATCATGGCCCCCGCCCTTTCCAAATAAAGACGTACAAAATTCTCCAAAAGAATTTATATCATTATCATGGTCCGGCCCCACCCTTTCCAAACGAAGACAGATAAAATTTTTTAAAAGAATCTATACGAGGTCCCCATATTTTTTGTATTTTACCATAATACTAGTTAACCATCATTTTCTCTAAGCACTTGCGCATCATATAAGACTATTCAAACGTCCAAATAAGACTTGTAAGATAACATTTAGTCTCGATGTGCAGTGAGTTCATATGATTTAGGCCATGGGTATGGTGGACATCCTTTTGATGGCTATTTCCCTACATATCCCACATCGGAAGATCCAGGCCACAAATCTTAGGTGAATATTCAATAATCCTAGCCACCCAATTGAAGCCCATGATCTGCCTTGTGAGAATGACTATAGATGCATGTCAAGTTATACTGGACTAATAGGGCAACATTAAGTCTCGATGGATCCCTTATTCTAGCATCAATATCCATCCCTATTGTGGGCCCATTTTTGCATGTTGGGCACTAGGACATGTAAATCATGGCACATTAGAACCTTATCACTACTCTTGCACACAAGAATGGCTGTGATTGAAGTCAAAGTCAAGCTGTCAACATTTGAATGGGTTCAATAATACTTTAGTGCTATCATTGTCATGGCCCCGCCCTTTCCAAATGAATACGCACGAAATTCTCTAAAAGACTTTATATCATTGTCATGGTCCGGCCCCGCCCTTTCCAAACGAAGACGCACAAAATTCTCCAAAAGAATTTATAATAGGTCCCAGTGTTTTTTGTATTTTACCATAATACTAGTTAATCATCCTTTTCTCTATGCACTTACGCATCATATAAGACTATTCAAACGTCCAAATAAGACTATTCAAATGTCCAAAAGCCTCAATGTGCAGTGGGTTCATATGATTTACGCCATGGGTATGGTGGACATCCTTTGGATGCCCATTTTCCTACATATCCCACATTGGAAGATCCAAGGCACAAATCTTAGGTGAATGTTCAATAATCCAAGCCACTCAATTGAAGCCCATGATCTGGCTTGTGGGAATGGCTATAGATGCATGCTAAGTTACACTGTACTAATTGGGAAACATTTAGTCTCGATGAATATCTTGTTTTAGCATCAATATCCATCCCTGTTGTGGGCCTATTTTTGCATGTTGGGCACCAGGACATACAAATCATGGCACATCAGGACCTTATCACTACTCTCGAACACATGAATGACTGTGATTAAAGTCAATGTCAAGCAGTCAACATTTGAATGTGCCCAATAATACTTTAGTGCTATCATTGTCATGACCTCGCTCTTTCCAAACAAAGAAGCACGAAATTCTCCAAAAGAATTTATATCATTGTCATGGTCTAGCCTCACCCTTTTCAAACGAAGATGCATGAAATTCTCTAAAAGAATTTATAAGAGGTCCCCATATTTTTTATATATTACCATAATATTAGTTAACCATTATTTTCTTTAAACACTTACGCATCATATAAGACTATTCAAACGTCCAAATAAGACTTATAAGGCGACATTTAGTCGCGATGTGCAGTGGGTTCATATGATTTAGGCCAGGGGTATGGTGGACATCCTTTCGATGCCCGTTTCCCTACATATCCCACATCGGAAGATCCAGGCCACAAATCTTAGGTGAATGTTCAATAATCCTAGCCACTCAATTGATGCCCATGATTTGGCTTGTGGGAATGGCTATAGATGCATGTTAAGTTATATTAGACTAATAGGGCAACATTAAGTCTCGATGGATCCCTTGTTCTAGCATCAATATACATCCCTGCTATGGGCCCATTTTTGCATGCTGGACACCAGGACATGCAAATTATGGCACATCAAGACCTTATCACTACTCTTGCACGCATGAATGGTTATGATTAAAGTCAATGTCAAGCAGTCAGCATTTAAATGGGCCCAATAATACTTTAGTATTATCTTTGTCATGGCCCCGCCCTTTCTAAACGAAGAGGCACAAAATTCTCCAAAAGACTTTATATCATTGTCATGGTCCAGCTCCGCCCTTTCCAAAAGAAGATGCACAAAATTCTCCAAAAGAATTTATAAGAGGCCCCAGTATTTTTTGTATTTTACCATCATTTTTTCTTAGCACTTACGCATCATATAAGACTATTCAAACGTCTAAATAAGACTATTCAAACATCTAAATTTTAAGTCGACGTCGTCTCCATTACATTGATCATGTCCGGCACAAGTGGCTGTTAGGGGGAGAGATGATATGCTTGTCATCTATTCTGACACATCAGAAAATGTACACGTTCATTCATGTGTCATCTATCTAGTGTGATTCAATGGAAGGTTGGGGCTGAAGGGCAGTCGAATTGGCCATAGGTGGTTTGGCTGCTGAGGTTGAATGATGGGGTCTTTTGTTGCTGCCCAGTTTCATCATTTGTTTGGGTAGAGTTGAGGAGTTATTGATGTCTTCTATGGTAGTTTGTTTTAATTCTTTGGGCTTTGCTTCATCCCGGGTGATCCACCAGATGAACGGTCTAGATCGTGGAATGAGGGACCACGTAGTAAGCACTCTCTACCATCAATTGCATGGTCTTAATGGAGTTTATGGAATTCTCAATTTTGAGAATATAAAGCCACATGTGCCAACTTGGCACATTTGTGGAAACCTGGTCCGTTAATGGGCTGGGCCCCACCGTTGACATTCCTTTGCTCAGATAACCATTCCACTCGTAAGGTGGGCTACGTTTGTACAAGAAGCATGGATGCTCACAAAAAAAAAAAAAAAAATCAAGAAATGTATACTCACGGCTAAGATATTGTCCATGATGAATGGACGGACTTGATTTGCGGAGGTTAACATAGATAAAAATTTTAATATTGTTAGCTAACAAATCCTTTTTTAAAGTGGCTGTAGCTTAGTGGTAAGAATTCCACGTTGTGACCGTGGAGACCTGGGCTCGAATCGCAGCATCCACAGTGAATGAGATTCTGTTTTTATCTCTGAACCGTCCATTACAGGCACTACTGATCGAATGGTTGGAAACTTGGAATATCCTTTGATTGCCCAACCCTATAAACCTCTGTAAATGCTTCAGTTGATGTTTTCATCTGAACCGTCCATTTTCAGGCTGGCAGTACAGATCGATTGGAATGGTACGAAGATCCTAGATTGTTATCACCCATAAACTCCCTGGAAGATCCCAGCCATCCAACCGGAGACCCTGCCCCTTTTGGGCTTTGAAGGGTCCAGATCCATAGTGGATGAATCACCCCAAAAATAGTCTAGCTCAGGAAATCAAGCTGATATTTGTGTTTTCTAAGTATCCAAGATTTGTGGGTCCTAAGAAGGTTTCAATGGTGGACACCACCATCCCCACTGTTTTTTATAGTGTGGTCCGCTTGAGCCTTAGATATGCTTCAATTTTGGGATCATACCCTAAAATGAGTCAGAAAAATGGATGAATGGGATGGATGATTTGAATAAAACACATACATAGTGGTGGACTCAACGTAATCTTCACACCCCCTAGTGTGGTGAGTACCTTGCTACACAATCCGCGTCCCGAGTAGTATCAAGCCTGGCTTGGATCAGCCATGCCGCCTCACTTTGGTCAACAGCTCAGGCCATTTTGAACCGAGTAGGTGCCTTAGTGAGATTTTCTCAAACACACAGTGTATCTTCAATTTCTCAAATAATGCAACACATTAACGACACTTTACATGCATTTCATCGTATACTTAGCAAGCAACATCAAAATCAAGATACTGGGTAGTCTTAGAATGTAAAGATTTTTTATTTTTTTTTGTAATAATTTATTTTATATTCATTCCTTCATCACAGTTGTCGGATCCCACAGAGAATGTTAGCACCCAAAACATCACTTTGTTGAGTCATTTCATCAAATACTCGGCGAGGTGCATCACTATCAAAATAACCGAGTCACTTAGCTGATTCATTCTGGGTCAATTCGAGTTGAGGGTCAATCCAAGTCAAGTTAACCTCAGGCAAGCTTGAACTTAGCTTAAAATTTTTTTTTCTAGCAACAAAAAAAGCCCAACTCAGTCTAAATCCAATTTAAGCCGGGGTGAGACAAGTGAGTTGACTGAGCTAACTCGACTTATGTAGAGCTCTCTTTAGGGACAATGTGGGTGAGACCCTGGCTGTAGGCCCCACCTCACCTCATTGTATGCATCATATATCCACACCATCTATCTATTTTTCAAGCTTATTTTAGGGCATGGTACCATAATTGAAACAGACACAAATTTAAGGAAGAGAGTACCACAGGAAACCGTGGTTATTAGCAACTAAAAACCTCTTATGACCCACAAAAGTTTTGGATCAAGCTGGCATTTGTTTTTTTTCAAAAAAAAAATTTCATCTATATCCATGTGATCTTACCAACAGGAAAAACATTGCAGTGGACCCTAAAGTTTTTAATGGTGGGGGTTCAACGAGCACTATTCCATGCAGTGTGGTCCACATGAAATTTGTATCTGCTTCATTTTTGACAACATGACTTAAAATAAGCTTGAAAAACATATGGACAGCGTGGATACATAATTCATACATCGATGTGAGCCCTTAGGGTCAGGGTCTCACCCGCATAACTGGTTCCGAGTCATGATTGTACTGGAACATCCTCGGCGCGTCCTCCCACTCCTTCGACCGGGAATCGATGGCCTTCGAGTCGTGGGACCCGATCACCTGCTGGAGCATGCGTGCCGCGAACTCGGGCGGGTCTCGACCCGACACAAGGCTGAACGAGTCAGGTCGAGTCACCGACTCGTTTAACCATAGCCCACGGTAGAAAATGTAGAGCATGTATTAATGGCACTAATCTCCGGACAAAGGGCACACAAGTATGATATCCAGACCGTTCATCAATTGGGATATGCTGTGGATGGGCCATGCACCAAAAATCACACCAGTCAAATGGTTCAGAACAGGGCAGGACATTCATACAGGTGGACCACACTATTTAGATTTTATTGCCTACAATACAAATGGAGGGAAGCCTTTCTTTTGTCACCGTCGCTGTATTTTCTTTCTCAACTGTCTTCCTCTGGGCCACTGATCTAACGGTTCTGATTTTCCTTTTAAGGGTTTTTGGAGCATCTCTCATCTGCCATGGCACCCATCAGATTTAATAGTTTGGATCACCGAAGTGGACCCCACTTGCACGGCTGGCGGATTACAATTATTCAAGTTAAAATCAAGGAAGAAGAGAGTGGAGTTTTGATGACTCCGGTTCTAAAACTCGGTGACTAGAGTGGTAATTCGGATGGGTCAACTCAACTTGGGTGAGTCGTCTTGTTGACTCAACATGTTGAAACTTATTTACTGGGTGGATCTTACCTAGAGCTGGGCACAGGACAACTTGACTCGGCAAACTTGACTCATCCAACTCGATTTGAATCGAGTTGACTTTGTCCAATCAGAACTCAAACTCGACTCAACTCGACTCGAAATCCAACTCGCTATTGACTTGACTTGATCCGAAACTCGACTCGTGTGTGTGTATGTGTGTGTGTGTGTGTGTGTGTAACTTAGATATGACGTTTTAGATGAGATGCGGTGTAGTTGACGGAGAAACTGCAATTCTTGTAAGTGAATATAGGCTTTGAGTGGTCCATGAATGCCCGCTGCACCCGGCTTGACTTGTTGCTGACTCAACTCGAGTCAGTACTTGCGACCTGGTTGGACTCGATCCGGATTAGTTTAGGCCAGACCCAGACTCAAATCGGGTCAGGCATGCTGGACTCGGCACCGAGTTGATTCAAGCATAGTTCAGGCCTATTTCAAAATCGGAGGGATTCAGGTCAGCTCTAACTCGGTCCGACTCGACTCGACACGATGCCCAGCTCTAACCTTACCTATGGTTCAACCGGTTCGACCTCACCCAAAGTCGAATCAAATACAGAACCAATGAGTCATCGCGTCAACCTGACCCAGCTGACTCAGAACCCAGTCTGAGTGAGGAACCTTTGAGCCATGTTGACAACTAGGGTGATCACATCGGTGGACCACCACCAGAAACCACCTGAAATTTAGATGGCTGCCAACACGACACCTAATTATTGTTCAAATACAATCAGTTACACTGACTTTCTGTGGCTGATAATTTAAGCCGTCGATTGGATCATGATCAGACGGTTGTCACATGTGAACCACTTGTACATCTGATAGCCATTTCTGATCAAACGGACGTACGGTGTTACACCTGTGACCGGACCACTCTCTTTAAGGAATGTTGGCGTTTTGACTTTTCCATTGGTCCACTGTCATGGTACAGCTGTAAGAGATCAATACCATCAATGGTGTGGATATTTTTATTGAAAGGCCATCCTTATCCTTGTGTTGGCCCAATTCAATCAAACACAATGCCAATTAATATTAAAAGGTCTAAATTCAAATTAATTGAATGTTGTGCTCTGACTGATATGAACCAATTAATACCAGATTCAAAGATCCAGTCCTTTCAACCATTAATTATAATAGCAATCAGTCAATTTGAAGAAGAGTAGGGATTAATCTTTTTTAATGGATTCTTTTTGTTTTATAAATTTATTCTTTCATCAATAATTATGGCCAACATACCTCCGTAAAGAATAAATATAGATAAATAAAAAGAAAAGAGGTTAAAATAATCTCAATTTTATTAATTCATATATGATGAGAGTTACAATTGACCGGGTGTCTAACAAACTAGATAATGAAACAAAACAAAAGATAATTACCTAAACTACTTGCGGGAGTTGATAATCTAGATAAATGGTCAGTAGGATATGACCAGGGTGTTTAATTTTCTAAATAAGAATTCAATTGATCAGGATCCAATAACAAAAATGTTGCAGGCATTTAATCTATTTGTATAGTACAGTATCGATGATGCTATGCAGTATCAATCTAAACTAAGGCTAGATTAAGTTATGCTAAGATACAAAATAAATGTAAAGACTAAGTAGATGGATTCTGTTTGGTGTGCATGGAACTCTTTCACGAGTTCTACTGCTAAAGATGATAAAAATCTTGCTAGGTTTATATTATTAGTTTATGATTATTGGCGACCACAGGTTTTTATATCCCCTTTGTATAAAACATATCTATAAATCTGAAACCACTTTCACATCTCTTGCCAACATGACAGTGACCATCGTTGTATATCAAAAACCGTTTATAAGACTGATGCATTTACATCAAGCCCGGTTAGAGCCGTCTCCAGAGATATCCTTTGGTAACCTTGAATATTCGTTGTAATAGTGTAATTAGTCCCATTAGATTTATACTGTGCTCTAATCCAACAATTCCATTTTTGCTCAAATATTGATTTGATTGTTGGATTTTTAAAATCTTTGAAATTGCCGTGAGAGCTCTGAATGTTTCTAGAAAGATATCCCATTTTAAAAGAATCATGAGATAGCCTTATCGGGCATATCTGAATTTGTGATAGAATCCTAACTTAAGTCGGTTTTTTATAGCCATGCTGGGTACACTTCCTGATAGGCGCATAGTGCTGACAAGTGGCGACATTTATTAATCCACAACTGGGTGTCAAAAAGGATATAAGTACCTTAAATCACATTGGCCCAGCTATCCTAGCCCTCCAATCATAAACTTTTAACTTTAGGGCCAGATCCCCTCTAAAGCATTGTAGGTCAAGCTTAATAACCTACAACCTAATTCGTGGGGCCCACTTTATTAAGGGCGTAACATCCAACACGTCCATCATCTGGCCACCATCATATACTTATGGCACCCAATACCAGCCAATTAAAATAAAATTATATATAAAAAAAAAAAGTCGGTTAGGTACACCACAGGGAACAGTTGGGATGAGCTAACCCAACATTATAAATATTCCAGATTATGCAGGGAGCCACGGAAACGGATTGGCTGTTCTCCCTGCCACCATCCCGTGGCTGCTGGTCAGTGCTATGTAGGCCCCACCATAATGTATGTGTTTCATCCATGTTGTTCATCGATTCTTACATATCATTTTACGGCTTGATCCCAAAAATGAGATGGATATAAATATTAAGTGGACCACACCACAGAAAAACAATAGTGATTGGATATCCACCATTAAAATCCTCCTAAGGCCCACTGTACTGTCTATTTAGCATCCAATCTGTTTATTAGGTCATACAGACCCAGATGAAGGTAAAAAAACAAAGATCAGTTCAATTCAAAACTTTTACGGCCCCTAAAAAGTTTTTAATGGTCCACGTTCATTCAAAACACAATTCCTGTAATGTGGTCCATGAGATTGGGATATACCTCGCTTTTGGTCTCTCATATTATAAAATGATCTAGAAAAATAGATGGATAGCATGGATGAACACATACATCATGATGGGGCCCACAGAGCACTGATCACCAGCCATTGGCCGGTGGCGGGGAAGTAGCCAATCCGTTTCCAGGGGCCACCATATTTTTATATGACATCTAATCCATTGGGAAATGAGCCCCACTAGGATGAATAGAGCACTCGGAAATCAGGTCACGTAGGACTGAATCAGGTGGTCTAACTAGGGTCCTTGCTCTTGCTCTGGTGGTAGAATCCCAGGAGTTTCAACTCCCGGTCAAGGGGTTCGAGTACCCATAGGTGGTGAAATTCCACCAGCGTGAGTGTGGGGTGTGCGTGACGTGTCAAAAAAAGAAAAAAAGGTGCTCTAACCAATGAATGTTGCTCTTATGCAGGTGGTAGACTCCCTGCAATTTCAACGCCAGGTCAAGGGTTCGAGTACCCATGGTGGTGAAATCTCACAGCGTGCGAGTGTGTGAGGTGTGTAAAAAAAAATAAAAAAAATATGGTGGATGGATTGGATGTCATGAAAACATCACAGTGGGCTCTACCCACCGTGTTAAGATTTGCAGTGGGTGGGTCTGATTTTCTTAATCTAACGCAGAAGGCCGATGAGAGATGAGAGATGTTCATAAACAACATGACTGAAAGTACACCGTTTTCATTTTCTGCTGATGCGTTACTCCCGTGAAACATCAGAGCCATGAAAAAGGTGGGCCATACTAAGAAGATCATTTGAAACAAAAATTAGAACAATCTATTGATTACGAGGGCCACATGCGTACACAGGATTAGGCCATTGGCTGTCCATTGATTTCAACAGCGTGCCCACCTGATATATGAGCCATCTTGATTTTGGGTCCAGATTGTCTTTTATGATACGGGTCTGATGCTGCACACAAGTAACACGTTGACAAGAAAGGCAGATAAACATTGTAGTGGCGCAAGAGGTTTTTAACCGTGAGTGATCAATCTTCACTGTTTCCTTTGATGTGGTCCACTTGAGCTTTGGAAAATTAGACAAACGGCTCGGATAACACACACACACACTATTTTAGAGCCACAAATCTTTTCCGCCACCTAGCTGTCATCACCCAATGAAGAGGGTGGAATGCATGAGACCGAAAATGAAGCAGATCCACCTCTTTGGTGGACTATACCACACGAAACAGCGGTGATTGACACTTAATAGGCCACAATGATTCTCTCTCTCTCTCTCTCTCTCTCTCTCTCTCTCTCTCTCTCTCTCTATATATATATATATATATATTCCCCTTATCTACATGTAGGTGACCTTATAAACAAGTTAGATGGCAAAATAACATTTTTCAAATATTAGAGAGGGGGCATTCAATCACCACTATTTCCAATGGTGTGGTCCACAGGAGTTTTGAATTTTCTTTATTTTTTAGCTCATGCCATAAAATGACCTGGACAGCATGATGTATACATATATCATTGTTGGCCCCCACAGTAAAGGCCCCACCCTCTTGGGTGAGGCTGCCATGTGGAGCCAAGTAGGTGTGGGCTGGCCTTACCTAAGACTGGTGCAGCCCTTACCGAGGCGCTCACCTTGATGTATGAATGGATAACAAATACATCAAGGTAGACCCCACGGTAATGGCAGCAACATCTTAGGTGAGGCCAGGGCACACCTAATTTTATCTCTTCTAAAGAGAGGGTCTGATGCATTGATTTTTAGGATGCAGATTGCCTACCAACACTGTTGATAGATGGTGCTTTGTGGGCTTCATAGTGTATGTATTTTATCCATGCCTCGATTCAGAGAGTTAATGGGCCGGGCTCATGCCTAAAAAAATCAAAATGTTGAGTAGGACTGACCCGAAACAGTTCAAAATCTGGGCCGAGGCCTACCCACGCCCGGCCCATTGACAGCCCAACCGTCCATGCATTTACCAACTAATTTTATAGTGAGGCGGTACATGAGCAAAAGTAGCTCGAAAAGCTCACTTAGCTCGGTTTGGTTTAATTTATCTTGGCTTGACTTGGCTTGAACGACGACTCGAGATGAATCAAGCTTCATATAACCCAACTTGCTTTGAAAACGAGCCGAGTTTGATCATAATGGATCTTGACTTGACTTCAATTATATATATATATATATATATATATATATATATATATATATATATATATATAAGAGAGAGAGAGAGAGAGAGAGAGAGAGAGAGAGAGAGAGAGAGAGAGAGGGATGCTCACCTATGCACGTGCGTGCCTTTGCACACATGTCATGGGTGTTGAATCCGAATAGTCCATAAGATGTGGAATCCCATGAAACCTCAAGAGGTGAATTTTCACCATGATCTAAGATTCTGGTGAGTCATAGCAAAGAGAAATTCAAATTAAGGTAAGAAACTGTTTGCATTTTTCATGGCCTACCGAAGTTTTGGTTCAAAGTAAAAATTGGTACCGGGGGTTTTATGAGGTTCTACTTCATATAGACTGTTCAAATTTTCGAAACTCGTCAGATATAATGAGTTCTCAAAAAAGTTTGTATGTAGTCCATACGAACTAGTTCGCAGGTGATCGTTTCACCGAGCACACACACACACACACATAGGGAAAAGGTACTATGCGCTCGACCTCACGGTAAGCTCCCATGAGGTCGAGTGTGTGGGCCCCACCATGATGCATGTCGACCATCAACACCGTGCATTTGATGGGTACCCTTTAAATTATGGGATATTCCAAAAAATCAGCCGTATATGGAACTCAGGTGGGCCACACCATCTAAAATCATGTGAAACACCATTAAAACATATAAAAGCACTTGGTGGGGCCCACTTGAGTTTTGAATACTGTTGAAACTTGGTTTGAACCCTCGTACAAGTGGGACATACATAATGGATGGGCTGGATTTGCAAAAAACATCTTTTGTGGGCCCCCAAAAATGATTATGAATGTTTTAATGGTGCACGGCCGCTCTCCATTTTTGTAAGTGGTGTGGCCCACACAAGTCATGGATTGACTTGATTTTTAAGACCTAGGCCCACGATGGAATGACACATCTGATTGATGGGGTAGATGTTTGAAAGGCATCACGGTGGGGCGCACATAGCTCGACCGCATGGGACGGAGCCGTGAGCTCGAGTGCATTGTACCTTTATATATATATATATATATATATATATATATATATATATATATATATATAAAGGTTCTATACGGTCAAGCTGATGGGAACTCCCCATGAGGTTGAGTTGTGTGGGCCCCTCCATGATGTGTGTCGAGCATCGACACTGTGCATTTGATGGGTCCCCTTTAAATTATGGGATATCGTAAAAATCGGTCGTATACAGAACTCAAGTGGACCATACCATCTAAAATCATGTGAAGACATGCCTAAAACATATAAAAGCACTTGGTGGGGCCCACCTGAAATTCGAATGCGTCTGAAACTTGGTCTGACCCCTCATCCAAGTGGGACACACATAATGAATGGGCTGCATTTGTGAACCACATCTCCATGGGCCCAAAAAATGATTATGAATGTTTTAATGGAGGGTAACCCCTCTCAACACTTGTATGTGTTGTGGCCCACACAACTCACGGATTGAATTGATTTTTAAGCCCTAGGCCCACTATGGAATGGTGTATCTAACTGATGGGGTAGATGATCGACATACGTCATATATATATATATATATATATATATATATATATATATATATATATATATATATATATATATATATATATATATTATTAATTGAATATTTGATTTGAGAGTTGAGTGTGGCTAGGTTGGGACGGGTGGCTGGGTTGAATCGGGTGTGGGTTGGGTTGGGTTGGGTTGGGTTGGGTTGGGTTGGGTTGCTCGGTTGAATCGAGCGCAGGTTGGGTCGGGTGGCTGGGTTGAATCGGGCGTGGGTTGGCTTGGGCTGCTCGGTTGAATCGGGCGTAGGTTGGGTGCTGGGTTGGGTCGAGTTGGGAGCAGGCTCGACTCGATTCGAGTAAGCTCGCCTCAACTTGATCCACTAGCTCGCCTTGAGCTTGACTCGAAAGGTTTGACAAATAATCCAAGCTCCAATGGTAAGCTCAAGACTGAGCTCGAACTTGAGGAGAGCACGAACGAGTCAAGCCAATTTTGGCCCACCGCAACTGGACTCGGCTCGATGTACAGCCCTATTTTAGAGCATAAGTCTAAGATGAGGGAGATCAAAATATCAGGTAAACCACACCACAAAAAACAATGGTGCTTGAACACCCATCATTGAAAACTTCCTAGGACCTACAAAAGTTTTGGATCAAGCTGGTTCTAGACCAAGAGGACCCAACTTGCAACCCAACCCAACCAAAATCCAGCCCAAGATGCCCAACCCAAATACATATGATTATCCCAACTAGACTCAAACTTGGTTAACCTAAACCCAACCCAATTTAAAATGGGGTTGGCCTTCCCCAACCTGAACTAGGATTGGGTCCATTGGGTGCTGGTTTACTAGAGCCCTAACCCCATGGCCTTATATTCCTAACTTGGCCCACCTCGGACAAGTAAACCAAAAACCAGACCTAGTTACGGAGCAAAAAAACCATGGCCTAAACCCGTCTCCAAAGCAGTTGGGCCCAATTGGCTGTGGCCCGACCCAACATATATCATGATCAAAGATCGTGTACATCATCCATGAAAATCAAATTCAAACCAAGAATTTTCCGATATATACATACTTGCATAAATGCACACATGCATAAAAGAAGATCCACATGCATGTACACAAAACATAATGTCACGACATCTTATTTATGATATAAGAAACCTAACAATCAAACTAATAACATTATCTATTCATCCATGCAACAATAAAAACAACACATACATCTCATATAAAAACAGAAAACAAGATGAATAATCAAACATAAAAATTCTAAATAATATCAAACACTAACCATAAGGAATTCATTGTCCTTCTCCAACTCCTCCATTGCCTGTGGCGGCAAGCTGATCTCCACATCCACACTCCACCCTCCATCCCTTCCTGGGTACAAATACACCATCCCATCAAACTTGTTATTACTCCCACTCCTCACCATCACAGGTGGGCCCCACCCAAAATCCACGTCGTAAACCTGGAACCTCGGCGAGCTGCCGACAGCGACGCAGTTTATGCCGGCGTCCTTGTACTGGAACAACTTCGGCGCGTCCTCCCACTCCTTCGACCGGGTGTCGATGGCCTTCGAGTCATGGGAATTAATCACCTGTTGGAGCATGTGGGCGGCGAACTCAGGCGGGTGGGCCAGCAGCATACCTGAGGCAGTCACTGTGAATACAGCTTGGATGAGGTTGCCGAAGTAGCTGTTCGGCATCGGTGGGTCCACACGCTTGCGGCAGTCCATGAAGATGGTGAACACAGTGTATTCTTCTGGCTTGAGGCCTCGGGCGCGCGTCACCGCCAGCCATAAGTGTGCACCCAGGGCCTGGAAGGTGGAGAACGGCTTAGTTCCTTCGGGCAGGCCCGCATTCACCTGGGCCTTGATCTTGTTGATTGTGTCCTCGGAGAACCGGAAGATCCTCTCCTTGAGGATCTCTGTTGGGACCTTGGCAGCATCGCCGTTGGATTGATCGCAGCCCGCTGTCAACGCCTGGATGTCGAGCTTCACACGGGTGTTCCGCGCCTTGGCCCGATCATGGAAGGGGAGGGTGGAGATGCTGTGGGCTCCCCTACACATCTCGGCCCATGAGCTCATGAAGTGCCACGTAGAGCAACCATCAAGGATCACATGGTTGAATGCACACCCCACCGCTATCCCATCCTTAAGCTTGGTGAACTGTACCAGAACAAGATCATATCAGCCATCAAAGCCAAGGTGGGCGTAAATCACATTATCCGGCCCGCATTGATTGTTTTAAGACTAACGAGTTCGATGTATTCTGTCCAAGTCGACTCAGATGAGTTGGGCAATTCAGCCTTTGGATGGGAGATGACCGGAAAAGCTTGGCTGATTAAAACCCTTTAAGCAATTGCATAACATTTTGACCGTTCAGGTGAAAATGGCCCACCATTGAAAAGGTTGGATTCGGTTGCCAATTGCATCCTACCCCCACTCATCTCTAGCCACGAACTTATGCATCTGTTTATCCATGCCGTCCATTCCTTTTCTCAGGTCATTTTATGTCGTAAGCACAAAATTTAGGCAAATCCAATGCTTAAGTGGACCGCACCATAGATGACTCTGAAATTTAATCCAACTAGCATTTAATGCAACCCAAGCTTATTATTTGGTGTGGTCCACTTGATCATCACATCTGCATTTTTGTGCAGATACATTAAAATGATCTAAGAGGAGAAAGCAAGGAGCCCGCCCACAGAACTGCCCATTCATGCTAAAGACGGACACGTAGGACGCAATCAGCATTCCTTCTAAATTCAAATCTTATGTAGGACGCAATCAGCATTCCTTCTAAATTCAAATCTTTATGCTTGCCACAGGTAGAAAAATCCTGCTTTCATTTTCTTCTGATTGGTCTACGTCATAACTGATGGTATCAGCACTATTGCATTAAATGTAGTATGTTTGCAGTGGGCATGATTTTCCTACTACGGGCAAACAGAGGATCTAGATTAGCAACAAGCAAGAAAATCTTGCTTGTTGAAATATAATTAGACTATGTCATTATGGCTGCAGTGCTGACAACTTATAATAATGATGTAGACCAGTCACAGTTAAGAAAGTAAAATTTTTCTTCCCCATTCCTTCCAATATTAATGATTTTCATAAAGTCATCCATCAACAGTGAGATATCTCAGATCAACCGCCTCGATGACAGAACTGTGGCCCACACGCACGTAAAACCGATTAGCCACATGGCCCACCACCAACTTAACTATCGAATGGCACTCGACGAACTTTTTTAATTTATTTGTTAGATGTTGCTAATTCGTCGCGCGCGTGAAATCCCCGCACATTATTCGCATGCAAGCACGCCTGCTAATGCGAGATGGGGGAATTTCATCAGGTGGGCCAGAATATTTAGATTATATTGCCTACAATGCAAATGACAGAAAGATCCTAGCCATTCATTGTGCGGCTTTCTTTCGAAACCGTTGCTGTATTTTCTTTGCCCACTGTCTTCTTCTAAGCCACTGATGAAACGATCCAGATTTTGCATCTTTAAACCCAGGTGGAGCCCACTTGCACCGATTGGCACATTACAATTAGTCAAGTTAAAACAAAGAGAGATGAGAACGGAGCTTTGAAGACCATGGATAAAAAAAAAATGAAAAAACTCGGCTACTTACTTTAAAAAAAAATAATAAAAAAAAAGATCTCTTTTACACACGCGCACACACCCCCCACACACTCACGCTAGTGGAATTTCACCTATGGGAATTCGAACCCTTGACCGGTTGTTGAAAGTCCTGAGAGTCTACCACCCATGGTGACTCGGTACGTGTATGATATCCAATCCATCCAATTAGTTTGTCCCCATAATCAGGATCATCTTGTGCAAAAATTGGCTATATCCATGAATCGAGTAGGCCACACTTCTATTTTTTTATTTATCAATTACTAGACATTGTTTTCTATGGTGTGGCCCACCTAAAGAGTAGATAGGATGATTTTTGCATCAAATCTGTTGATTAGATCATACAGACCCAGATGAATGGGAAAAATAAAGATCATCTAGATCCAAAACTTTTATGGCCCCTAAAAAGTTTTTAATGGTCATTGTTCATTCAATACTCTTTTCTGTAATGTGGTCCACTTGAATTGGAATATACCTCAGTTTTTGTCTTATATAGTAAAATGATCTAGAAAAATAGATGAATGTCATGGATGAAACACATACATCATGGTGGGGCCCACAGAGCAACGACTACCAGCCCTTGGATGGTGGCAGGGGGGGTAGCCAATCCGTTTCCTTCCACGTGCAGTTAACAGGTTGAAAAGTATTTAGTCTAACCCGCTGGACATCACCTAAAGTCGGTCAAACAGACCCACTGAGTCTTAGGGTCGACTCGACCCAGCTGACTTAGAGCGCTTCACGTGCTCACATGCATGGACCATGACCAGAAACCGCCTGAAATTTGGATGGTGGCCAGCACGACCCCTGATAATTGCTCATGTGCAATCAGTTGCTCTGACTTTTTGGGGGCAGATAATTTAAGCCGTCCGTTGGATCATGATCAGACAGTTGTCGTATGTGGGGCCCACTCCGACATCTGACAGTCGTTTCTGATAGGACGAGTATAATTTTTGTGCCCAGTGTTATGAGGACGTACGGTATTACACCAGTGGCCAGACCGAATGTTGGCCTTTTGCATTTTCCATTGGTTCGCCAGGTCATAGTACACGTGTCCGAGATCAGAGGCATTAATGGCCTGGATCTTTTTTTCTTGATGAGCAATCCTTAAAATCACATTGGCCGAGCTATCCTAGCCCTCCATTCATAAACTTTTGTAGCTGGATCCCCTCCAAAGCTTTGTAGTTAAGCTTACCCTACAACCTAATGCGTGGGGCCCACTGTGATGCGTTCATGACATCCAACACGTCCATCATCTGTCTACCATCATGTTCTCAAGGCACGGATTAAACAGGCCAGTGAAATAACTTAGGTGGGCTACACCATAGGGAACAATTGGGATGAGGGCACCCACCATTATAAACTTTCCAGATTGTTTATAGGGCCCACCGTAGTTTTTATATGCCATCTAATCCATTCGCGAAATGAGCCCTTCAGAGATGAATAGACAACCGAAAATCAGGCCATCATAAAAGTCAGGTGGTCCACCCAAGTGATCTTAGAAGTTTTAGGCTTGATTCTAGAGGTATGGCCCAACAAGAACTTAGATCAGCCTTTTATTTTTTGGTACAAGAGAATAATAGGGGAAGCACAGGATGGACGGATTGGATGTCATGCATATATCACAGTGGGCCCGATACACCATGCTAAAAGCTTTGCACTGGGTCGGCCTGATTTTTTGAATGCGGAACGCGGATGAGGGACTGAGGGTAGATAAATGTTCGCTGACAACATGACTATCAATGTACACCGTTTTCATTTTCTGCCAATCCATTACTCCCGTGAAACATCAGAGCCGTAAAAATGGTGGGCCATACCATGAAGATTACCTAAAAAAAATTTTATTATAATCCACTCAAGTAGGCAATGTTCGTACATTGAATTAAGCCATTGGCTGTCCATTGATTTTGACGGTGTGCCCACCTGAAAAAAAGACCATCCTGATTTTGGGTCTAGATTGTATTAATGATGCGGGTCTGATGCTGCACACAAATGACATGTTGGCAAGAAAGGCATATAAACAATGCGGTGGGTCCTCGAGAAGTTTTCAACGGTAATCCTTCGATCCCGACTGTTTCCTGTGGTGTGGTCCACTTGAGCTATGTACAGGAATTAATTTTCGGCTGGTAACATAAAATGATCTAAAAATATGGATGGACGGCGTGGATAAAACAAATACGTTATGATGGAGCCCATATAGCTTTTCCATGACCAAGCTGACCCATCCGCTTATTTAAGTAGCAATCCGAGGGTGGAAATCGGCCACTGTACCATACTGTGGTACGGTGGCACCGTACCCTATCAAAACCGGAAGCGGATTGCATCCGGCCCCTGCTTGGACCGAATCGGTTGAGGCAGGGGCTCTGTGTGGCCCACTGTGATTTATAGTTTTTATCCACTCTGTTCATTTATTTATCCAGACAACTTTAAACAAATGAACCCAAAAATAATGACGATCCAACGATCAAGTGGACCACACGATGGATATTGAAATATCACCATTAAATATTTCTCGGGGGGCCACAGAAGTTTTTGATCAATATTAAATTTGTTTTTTTCCCTTAATCCATGAATTTTTGACCCTAGGAAGGTTTCAACGGTAGGGATCATTATCACTGCTGCTTCCTGTGTTGTAGTCCACTTGAGCCTTTGATCTGTCTTATTTTTGGGTTCATTTCGAAATTACTCTTAAAAAAATGGAATGAACGGCGTGGATAAAACCGATACATCACAGTGGGCCCCACAAACTTCCTGGCTGGACTGATTTGCTTCCACCCTCTTAACAGAGAGGAACGCCTCTAAAGATAGCCCCAATGCGTTGATTTTTACGAGAAGGTGGGGAGATTCTCTGGCCCCACACGCACTCCTACTCGCGGATGCACGGTCTAACGGTGCATGTATCTATGAAATCCGAGCTGCATATTAGCTGGGGTCCATTTGTGAAGGTCATGTGGCCAAAAAAATCAGGCCGTTCAACTATCAGATATTTAGCTAGGCCACAAATAAGTCAAAAATAAAATGGACGGTTGAAGAGTACTTGAAAGCCATTAGCTCGTTTGTACTTTCTCTGATTTATGAACTACTTAAGTTCTTGTGAGAATGATCCTCAAGATGTGGTCCACCTGATACACAGATTCGTATTCACACACGTGTGTCAATTTGACACGTGTATCCGCGTGTAGATGTGCGTGTGGAACCGAGGGCAGCAATCCTCGAGGCAGGAGAGAGACCAGCTGAGAAAAACTTTATACTCTGTCAGAAAGATGTGGATGATACGCGGGCACTTTAGAATATACTTTAAATTTTCATACGTGGCATATAGTAATTCAAAATAAATTTTATAAATACCTATGTCAGATGACAAAAAGTAAAGATTATTTGATAATGGGACTAGCAGATTGGTAGATATTAATTGGACGGTTGAAATAGAAGATATCAAAATCAGTAAACAAATGTCAACGTATCAGCGATTAGGATAGTTCCAAAAATCTAATTTTCGAGGGCCTCCCAATTTATTCGGTTTTTTCTCATTTAATGCATGCCGCGTGTAAATATCTGGGCGCCTGTGTATCAAAAGTCGCCGTTGGCAGTGAACCAAATAACTCCCTCGACCAAATTCAACGGCATATGGATGATCTTAAATGAGGGTATTTTAGTCATTCTATCGAAATTAGGATAAAGAGTCGGAGTTTTCGTACTCCACCTGACTATCTAATAAGTGTGACCTTTCATGGAGTTTTCGTACTCCACCTGACTATCCAATAGTGTGACCTTTCATTTTCTCATTGGTAAAACTAATGGGGCCCACCAGTAAGATAAATGGGGTAACGGTTTCTATACTTGGAAAGTGGACCACTGTTCATGGATGGGTCCACTGATTTCGTCCAAACTGGCCGTTGACTACATTGTTTCCGGGGGTCCATGTACCACCGAATCACTTGCTGAGTTATGGCAACTCATCCACCGTACACTCGCATATAAGGGTGCATATCCGAACCACCTAAATCATGAATGGAGCATGGCCCACAAGCCAACTAATCAAAACAGTCTGATCTGTCACGTTCATTTTTTCAGCCGTCCATTTGACGAAGCCCAGTTGGACGATTAGGATTAGGGGTGTGAACGGACCGCGCTCGGCCCGAGGACGAGTCTCAAAACAGTTCAAAACTCGGGCCATGACCAACTGCAGACGCGGCCCGTTGACTGCATAAGTCGTGTCGTCCAATCACCGCTATTTTCAGGCAATGTGAAGCGGATTGCGTACTCAGTAAACTCTGTGGGTTCACCGTGATTTATGTATTTTATCCCCTGTCCATCCACTTTAAAAGATAATTTTAGTTTGATCTTAAAAATGAATTATATCCAGACCTCAGTTGGACTACACCATAGGAAACAATGTAAATTAAATATTTACCGTTGAAAATTTCTTGGCAGCCACAAAAATTTTGGATCAAGATTGTATTTGTGATTTCCATTCATCCATATCCGTGTGATCTTATGAATAGGTTGGATGAGAAATAAACATCACTGTATGCCTTAGAAAGGTTTCATCATTGGAAGTCATTATTCTAACTATTTTCTATGGTATGGTTCATTTGATTTTTGGATACGCTTAAATTTTGGTCTCAACCATTGAAATAAGATGAAGAAACGTATGGACGGAGTGGATAAACCAGATACATTCGCGATAAGCCCAACAGAGTTTACTCAATAAAATAAGAGCGCACTGAATAACTCACTACGCGATCCGATTACATCCGTAATGGATGCTGATTTCTTGCGAAAGCTTTTCCAGGAAGTTCATGCGCTGGGATGTTAGGTGGGCCCATCGTGATGTTTTTTATAAATACATGCCGTCCATCCGTTTTGGGAGGTCATTTTAGCACATGAAACAAAAAAATGAGGTGTATCCAAAACTAAAGTGGTCCGTAAGAGGAGAAACAGTGAAGATTCAGTGACCACCGTTTGAAACATTCATATGGCCCCAAAGTTTCATATCAAGCAAATTTTTTGGTGTTTTCACTTCATCCGAGTGGGAATGACCTTATAAACGGTTTGGATGGCATATAAATATCAACGTAGATTCCAGGAAGGTTTCAACGGTAGTAAACTCTTTCCCCGGTTTTCCCTCTCGTCTGGCTCACTTGAGTCTTTGATCCAGCTCATTTTTGGTCACATATTCTAAAACGAGCTCCCAAAAGGGATGGACGGTGTGGATTTCTCACAAACATCACTTTAAGCCCCACCTAGCATCACAATGCAATAACTTTCGCAGGAAATCCGCGTTTGTCCATGATGACATGAATGTATGCCACGTGTACGGCGAATATATGGCCTGATCAAGCCCGGTGCGAAACGCGTGAAGTCACGTGATGCAAAAGTGAAAATAATTACAGACATGAATGCAAGCAATGTGTCCTTGCGCGCATGCCTTTCCGTACACGCGCATCTGTAGACCCTATGAAAAGCGAGTACATTTTTGGACGTACCCAAAGAAAAATGCAAGTGGGCCCCATTACGGTCACCTCCTAAGAGAATCTTAAGATGATCATTACATTCTCGTTTGACAGCAGATTTGCCCAGCAACCTAGCCAAAATGCAAATGAGTTTTGGGTACATCCGAACAGGCCCTTAAAATGCAAAATGCTATCCAAATATAATACTGGCTGCATGATACATTGTATGCCCATGTATATGTGTGCACACCTACGTATAGTTATAATTATATACGTGCATGCAAATATATATATATATATATATATATATATATATATATATATATATATATATATATATATATATATATATATATATATATATATGTATGTGTGTGTGTGTGTGAGAGATAGAGAGAGAGAGAGACTGCACATGCACATTTGTGTGTATGTGCTTATCCGTATGCATATGTGGTAAATATATGGCATTTTTTCAAAACTAACCTGTACTGTCAGTAAAGGTAGGTGAAGTCCCTGGAAGTTTAGGACGCCTGTAAACGGTACAATCTCTTGAATCACACTCGATGCCTCATCCGTAGTTAGATCGGCGATCTCGACTCCTTGGGCCAGAGCCTCCACCACTTCAACCCAACCATCTTCCCCACCACATTTCTCCACCTTAAGCACCCCTTCCTCATCTACTCCCAATCTCCCAGCCAATGGATAAAAGTATTCCAAAACTGCCCCCAACCCATCTTTCAAAATCCCCACCATGTCCTCAAAATCACCCCCTTTGTACAAGAGCACCTTTTGGTTGTAATAGAAGGTTACGTATGGAAGATCAAATGTGACTAATGGACACTCTCTTTTCTCCCCTGACTTGTTGGGAAAGACCTTAGTCTTGCTCTTAATTGTCACAGCCCCCACCTCATTGTCTTTCCCATTGTCAATGGCCATTGTACTAAAATTCAAAGAGTGCTAAACCCAACAAGCACAAAGAGTCCCAAAAAGACAAGGAAACCTGAAATTCAAGAAAAGTCCCAAGAGAACGAAGGAACTTAGAAAATTGAAGAAGAAAGTCCTAAAAAGACTAGGAAGCTGAGATTCAAGAAAAGAGTCCTAAGAAAACTAGGAAACTTGGAAATGAAGAGAGTCCCAAGGAAAGTAGGAAACTTGGAAATTGGAAAGGAGGAAGGGAGGGTTTTAGAGAGGTTGATGTGGGAGTGTGACTTGGAAGGGGTGGGAGGGAGTTATAATGGAGGGGTTTGCATGGGTTGCGGTTGGGATGCATTAATGGATTCATCGAGGGTAGTTGTCCCCCATTAACTGCATTTTTTTCACAGCCTTTATTGTCATTGTATTGGGTGTCCAAATCCTCCAACTAGAAAAGGGAACAGCGTTTTATGTTCACATGTCTTGGCATATGAACAAAAACAAAGAAAACCTATATTTCACTTTTTTCTTCCTGATATGTGACTTTTCGAGTGCTGGCTAAGCCATAGAAAGTGCTAAATAAAGAAGGGTATAGATTCAACCAGTGGTCCTTCACGGCTTGGCGAAATTTACCATTGAATCAAAGCTGGACAGCACATGTGTTAGAGATCAAGGCTATTCATTAGGTGGGGTACAACAAAAATGACAGAAATCAAATATTGGACTGGCTAATTAGTTAGGTCAGACTAGTACAATAAAATGAGTGGTTGAGTAAAAAACAATCCTATAATTTTTAACTATGAGGTAGATCTCATGGGAACTTTTCATGAGGTCGAGTTGTGTGGGCCTCATCGTTATGTGTGTCAAACATCAACACCGTGCATTTGACGGGTTTCCTTTACGTTATGAAATATCCTAAAAATCAGTGGTATACATAACTCAGGTGGGCCATAACATCTAAAACCATATGAAGACATGCTTAAAATATATAAAATCACTTGGTAGGGTACACCTGAGGTTTGGATGCAGCTTAAACTTAGTCTGACCCTTCATACAAGTGGGACACACATGATGGATGGACTGAATTTGTGAACCACATCTTAGTGGGCCCAATAAATGATTATGAATGTTTTAATGGGAGGGTAATACCTCTCTACTGTTGAATGTGGTGTGGCCACTCCAGTCATGATTTGACTTGATTTTTAAGCCTGTAGCCCATCATGGAATGGTACATCTGACTGATGGGTAGATGTTTGACACAACAGGGTGAGGACCACACAGCTCGACCTCATGAAAGTTCCCATGAGATCGACCTCGTGTATCATTTCCCTGTATATGTGTGTGAAATGGTACTGTTGGGGCCTTATAGTAACTTCCCATGAGGTTAAGTTGTGTGGGCCCCATTGGGATGTGTGACGAACATCTACCCCATCAGTTAGATGCACCATTCCATAGTGGGCTATGGGCTTAAAAATCAGGTCAATTCATGACTTAGGTGCAGCCAAACACATACAACAGTTGAGAGGGGTTACTCAACCATTAAAACCTTCGTAATAGTTTGTTGGGCCCACCGAGATGTGGATGACAAATCCAGACAATTCATTATGTGTGTCCCACTTGGATGAAGGGCCAAAAAATGTTTCATCTGCATCCAAAACTCAGATGGGGCCCACCAAGTGCTTTTATATATTTTAGGCATGTCTTCACACGGTTTTACTTGGCATGACCCACATAAGTTGTGCATACCGTTGATTTTTGGGATATCCCATAAAGTAAAAGGGACCTATCAAATGCATGCATATGATGTTGATGTCCAACACACATTGCTGGTGGGGCCCACACGGCTCAACCTCTTGGGAAGTCCCTGTGGCCTCTCTCTCTCTCTCTCTCTCTCTCTCTCTCTCTCTCTCTCTCTCTCTCTCTCTATATATATATATATATATATATATATATATATATATATATATATCTGTGTGTGTATGTGTGTCATGTGTGTGTGTACGACACCCTACTTAATGAGTGTTTATGGTTCATGGTACCTGTTGGGGAAAAATATGCAAGTCCGGAGACTCGAATTCAGAGTAGGTCGGCTCCGCTGGCCTTACCCGAAGAGTCTGAGAAAACGGTCAGAGCCGAGAAGAATAAGAGACAGACCAAGAGGCACAAGCAAAGGACGACTAAAATGTCTCTGTCAGAGAGATAACCTCTTCTGCATAAGCCTGCAGAAGGTCGAGCATGTTATAAGCCGCCCGACCGATAGTATAAAATCAACCTAACTAGTTGGTTCTGTCAGCCACGGAGTAAAGGAGGACGACGGATAACTGCCGAGACTATTCCGTCCATGGGAAGGCAGAAAACCTACTCTCTTGGCTCGACCGAAACTCTCCTAGAGTCGGCAACGACCGAGACGAGAGAAGAAAAGGCGGGACAGACGCAAATACCGTCCCGAAAATCCAGGAATATAAATATCTGATCCCGAGATCCTCGGGATAGAGAGCAATCAGCGAAGAGGGGTAAATCTTCGGATAATCAGGAGAAGAATCCTCTAGCGATAAGGATCCCTAAGATTTATAAATATGGAGACTTTTGACAAAGAAAGGTACGCAACACAGAACTTAAAAAAAAAACCTTTTGCTGTTGATCAGACGACTGACTTAAGCATCGGAGTCTTCCCGGCTCTAGCCAGGACCTCCTTCATATCGTTGACTGTGCAGGTGGAAGAAG
Source organism: Magnolia kwangsiensis (assembly GCA_037074715.1). Taxonomy (NCBI): domain Eukaryota; kingdom Viridiplantae; phylum Streptophyta; class Magnoliopsida; order Magnoliales; family Magnoliaceae; genus Magnolia; species Magnolia kwangsiensis. The sequence goes on along the minus strand of CM073579.1, from coordinate 3,446,190 downwards.
ATCTGTCCGAAAGAATCCATCCCATAAAAATACATCAACATCTTGGCGCCGTCTGTGGGAACAGACAAAAAGCCGTTTCCTACGATTTATTGAATGGCGAGAACTAGGAGGACAGATTCGGAGGAAGCGGGGGAGGTCGCTGCTAGCACAGCGCAGGGAGCTCCCCCAACAGCACCACCTGCGACTACCAGCTAGCCTAACCAAACGAACGCTCACTTAGATCGAGAGGTCCAAGAGATGCGCTCTGAGATGGCCATTATGAAACACATGCTGGAACAGCTGTGTAATCAGCAGATGCAGTAGCGTCATGAGCCGGCGCAGGCTCCTCCTCCAGTATCTGTAGCACAGCCCGCTGTGTCACAGTCGCCTCGACGGTCGAGTTAACCCCAGGAACCGAGTCAGCATCAAGGACCGAGTCAGCCAGCGCCGGCTCGTTCAGCAACAGTCGTTTTACCTCCTTCTGATCTGCGACATAGAATAGATCAGAGGAGGCGAAGTCGGCTCCATGTAAAAGAAACGGTGGAGAGCGCCGAACCCTGGAAAGCCGACATACAAGACTTCAAAAATGAGGTTCGAAAAAAGATGGAAAGAGAGATGGCAGATATGAAGCACGGTCGGAACTCGAATCCGACCAAGTCTGAAGAAAAAGCTTCTCCATTTGTAGACGAAGTAATGCGGACTCGGTTGCCGGAAAGGTTTCGCTTACCTCAGATAATTTCCTTCTCTGAAAAAACTGATCCGACAGAGCATCTTGAATGCTTCAGGACCTATATGGAGTTGCACAATGCCTCGGATGCGGTTATGTGTCGAGCCTTCTCTCTTTACCCTGACCGATGTGGCCCGACTCTGGTTCAAACAACTAAAGTCGAAGTCAATTAAGTCGTTCGCCGAACTCAGTGATGCCTTCCTCAATAATTTTATCGGCGGAAAGAAGAAGTTAAAGCCACCCGCATACCTGAACAACATAGTTCAGAAGGAAGGAGAGCTACTAAAAGACTATATCAAGCGCTTCAACTTCGAATCTTTACAGGTTCGAAAACATTCTGAGGAGATAGCTCTCAACGCTCTCATGCAAGGGGTGAGAGATAAATCCTTTTTAGCGTCACTAGACAAGAATCCGCCTGATACTCTGGGTGAGTTTATGGTTCGGTCGGACAAATACGTTGATGCTGAAGATACCCAACTCATACGGGAGAAGGTTTAGACGCAAAACCATCGGTTAAAGAGTCGGTCAAAAAAGAAGCCGACTCAGCCGGAGGGAAAAAGCGAAAAGAAGACCGGACACGAGACGACGGTAGGTCGGGGAAGCGACCTGACAGAAAGTTTTTCACATACACCCCCCTAAACAAATCTCAAGAACAAGTGTTAATGGAAATCAAGAATGAAGGCTTCGTTAACTGACCCGAAAAACTCCGTGAAAATTCGAATCGCCGGAACAAGAGCAAGTATTGCCACTATCATCGTGACCATGGTCACAACACAAGTGATTGTTATCACTTGAAAGACGAGATCGAGCGGCTAATTAAAGAAAGCCGACTCAGAGAACATACAGAAGGGTCCGGTGCTCCAGCAGGACCGAGTGAAGAGCGGCCCTAAGAAGAAATTCGGACGATTATCGGAGGGCATCAAGGCGGATGGGACTCCAATAATGCACGAAAAAATCATGCCAGAGGCATCAATCGCCCAGAATCCGAGATTCTTCTGTTGTCTCGGCCTTCAAAAGAAAAGAAGAGAGAAATATTGTATTTCGTTCACTGAGGAAGACACCCGAGGCATTCATCATCCTCATGATGATGCGCTCGTGGTCGCCTTCACCATCGCCAATAGAAAAGTGTTCCGGATACTAGTGAACACAGGATCGTCAGCGGACGTTCTATTCACCCAAGCGTTCGATAAAATGAGCATAGGTCGGTTGGTCTTACGACCGGTCCGAACCCCACTCATCGGGTTCTCGGGTGGACAAGTACTTTCCGATGGAGTCGTTTCACTGCCACTTACTGCTGGAACCGCGCCTCACTAAACGACTACGATGGTCAACTTCCTGGTCGTGGACCAACCATCGGTATATAACGCTATACTCGGCCGATCATCTCTAAGCCTCCTTCAAGCCATGGTATCCACTTATCACCTTTTCATGAAATACCCAACTGAGTCGGGAGTAGGAATTGTGAAAGGAGATCAACAAGATTCTTGGAAATGCTATGCCACCGCAGTTAAGACGTCGACGGAAGTGTCAATGATTGAATCGCTGGACTCCCGTATCGAATCTCATGAACGGGGGCAACCAATAGAAGAACTCGTCTCGGAATCGTTAACCGAGACAGACCCGTCGAAGGTAGTACAAGTCGGCTCCTCTCTGAGTCCACCTCTTAGGGAGCAAATGATCACCTTGCTTCGGCGGTATGCCGATATATTTACTTGGAGCCACGAAGACATGCCCGGGATCGATCCTTCGGTCATAACGTACCGAATCAACATCGACTCGACTTACAGGCCCATCCAACAAAAGCGTAGCCCTCTCGTCCCGGAAAGGTACGCTGTCATTGAAGAGGAAGTTGGTAAGCTCCTCAAAGCCAAATTCGTCGAGGAAATATACTATCCAGAGTGGATAGCCAATGTCGTGCTCGTGAAAAAAGCCAACGGGAAGTGGCGAGTCTATATTGATTATACAGACTTGAACAAAGCCTGCCCCAAGGATAGCTTCCCTCTTCCTCGCATTGATCAGCTGGTAGACAATACTGCGGGTCATGAATTGCTTAGTTTTATGAATGCCTACTCAGGCTACAATCAGATTGTAATGCACGAAAATGATAAATCAAAAATAAGCTTTGTCACCGACAAAGGCCTTTACTGTTACCGAGTGATGTCATTTGGTCTAAAGAACGCCGGAGCCACGTATCAAAGGTTAGTGAACAAAATGTTCGCTCGGCAGATCGGCCGAACGATGGAAGTATATATCGACGATATGCTCGTCAAAAGCGTACAAGTAGCCGATCATGTCGCGGACCTGGAAGAAATGTTTCTAACTTTACGAAAGTATAAAATGAAGTTGAATCCTATCAAGTGCGCTTTCGGGGTAAGCTAGGGAAGATTCCTCGGTTTCCTCGTTAGCCAATGAGGAATCGAAGCGAACCCTTAAAAAATCAAAGCTTTACTTGATATGGAGTCTCCGAAAATAATCAAAGATATTCAAAGATTGACAGGGAGAGTAGCCGCGCTTAACCGCTTCCTGTCCCGAGCCACAGATAAATGTCTCCCGTTCTTCAAGCAATTGAAGGGACGACAGACACTAGAATGGACGAAGGAATGTGAAAAAGTATTTCAAGATCTGAAGACTTACCTCGGATCTTCACCATTGTTGTCTAAGCCCGAGCAAGGAGAAGCATTATTGTTATATCTCGCTGTATCAAATGTACCTGTTAGCTCGACCTTAATACGAGAGAGCGAAGGGAGGTAATTACCGGTGTACTATGTCAGCAAGGCCCTACTACCGGCGGAGATTAGGTATCCTCAGCTCGAGAAAGTTGCCTTAACTCTGGTAGTATCCTCGAGACGACTCCGGCCGTATTTTCAAGCTCACACGATCGTCGTTATGACCGACTTACCTCTGCGCCAGATTCTTCAGAAGCCAGAAGCTTCACGTCGACTCACAAAGTGGGCTGTCGAGTTGAGTGAATTTGACATACAATACAAGCCGAGGGTAGCCATTAAAGGGCAAGCTGTCACAGATTTTCTCGTTGAAGTAACCTCCAATCATAACACGATATCAGATTCTAAGAAGGGTACAGAACCGGGGGCTTCTTCCTCTCTCGGTCCGGCTCCCTGAAAGCTATTCGTCGACGGTTCATCCAACTCCAAGGCAAGCGGGGTAGGGGTGGTATTGGAAACTCTCGATCAAACTTACATGCAGTATGCCTTGCGACTTGAATTCCAAGCTTCCAACAATACAGCAGAGTATGAGGCCTTATTACTTGGCCTTAGACTCACTGCGAGTTTAGGAGCAACTCATCTGAACGTTTTCAGCGACTCCCAGTTGGTCGTCAACCAACTTTCCGGTGTTTATCAAACTCGGAAAGAACAATTGAAAGCATATATGGAAAAGGCTAAAGAATTAATTAACAGTTTTCAGAAATGTGAAGTAATTCGGATACCCAGAACCGAAAATTCCAAAGCTGATTTATTAGCAAAGCTCGCTTCATCCGATGAAGATGACATAACTTGGTCGGTTCCAATCGAATATGTAGTTAAACCGAGTATAAATGAGCCGACAGACTCAGCCGTACTTCCTATCGACTCGGACACTACATGGTTCGATCCAATCGTTCGTTATCTCAACGACGGGGAACTACCGGAAGATCACACCGAGGCACGGTAGTTAAAGGTTCGAGCGTCGCACTACGCCATCTTGAATGGAGTACTATACAAGAAAGGGTTTTACGCTCCCTTACTGAGATGTGTGGATTCCCGTGAAGCTGACTATATTTTATAGGAGATTCACGAAGGAATATGTGGAAACTACTCAGGAGGACGACTGCTCGCCAATAAAGTGTTACGGCAGGGGTACTATTGGCCGACTATACAACACGACTCTAAGCAATTCGTTCAAAGGTGCAACAAGTGTCAGCGATTTGCAGTTGTCCCGAGACAACCCCCTGAGGAACTGACCCCGATGTCTGGACCATTGCCCTTTGCACAGTGGGGGATGGATATCATCGGGCCCTTCCCTTTGGGGAAGGGTTAGACCAAATTTGTTGTGGTTGCAGTAGATTATTTCACCAAGTGGGCCGAAGCCAAGCCATTGACGAAGATTACCGAGCAAAGAATCACAGCCTTTGTTTGGAAGAATATCGTCTGTCGGTTCGGGATACCTCGGACTATCGTTACCGATAATGGAAGGCAGTTCGATAATAAACAATTCCGTGAGATGTGCAGCAATCTCGGGATCCAAAATGTATACGCCTCGCTTCATCACCGTCAGACGAATGGGCAGGTCGAGGCAGTTAACAAAATTATAAAACGGCACCTCCGAACGAAGCTCGATGAAGCAAAGGGAGCATGGGCCGAGGAACTTCCAAATATATTATGGGCCTACCGAACCACTGCACGAACTGCCACGGGAGAAACTCCCTTCTCACTTTGTTATGGCTCGGAAGCGGTTGCCCTAGTTGAAATCGGTATTAACTCGGCCCGAGTTAGCACGTTCAGTGAACAAGATAATAGTGAACTCCTTTCGCTCGGGCTCGATTCATTGGAAGAGAAAAGAGAAAATGTTCGGTTGAGAATGATGGGTCGACAGAGACAAGTGGCTCAGTTTTACAACCGTCGAGTCCGAGTCAGACGATTTCGAGCAGGGGATATGGTCCTCCGAAAAATGTTTCTAAATACGAAAGAAATTGGGGCGGGCGTATTGGGACCCAACTGGGAAGGTCCCTATATCGTCTCAAGCACCATCCGCCCTGGAACGTATCAGCTGGAAGACTTAAATGGCCAACTACTGCCTCATCCATGGAACGCCGAACATCTCAAGATCTATTTTCCGTAAGACAGTGCTAAAGGAATGTTGGAAGAAAGGTGTAATCGAAGTCAATTCAATAAGACTAAAAGTTCCATTTTTTCCAAGTATTTAGTCTCGGGCTACAATCCAAAAAAAAAAAAAAAAAAACCGACAGAGAGATTTATCTCCCTCGGTCGAGATCCGTTCTTCAAGCTGTTCCGGAAGGACCGACTTCGTCAGCCGCAACAGCGGGGGCTTCTCTGTCGGCATCGTCAACATCAGCAGCCTCGGCCTCAGGGTTGTCGGCATTGAAAGCGGAGAGATCGAGGTCAGGGAAGGCGGCCTTCATCTCCAAAACGCAGGCCCTATAACCGCCCTGATAAAGGCGGTCCCGTTCTTCTGCCAACTCCGAGGATTCGAGGAAGGCGTCCACGGCCCATTCTTGTTCTTCCCTGGCTCGCCGCGCCTCCTCTTGAGCCTTCTGAATAAGGGATGCAGCGTCGGCCCTCGCCCGAGCGAGAGTACCCTCGCACGCGCTGTGAACTTGAAGAAGGTACTGATGCCTATCCTCAGCCTCCTTTAGGAGTGAGGTCAGATGGGCATTATCGGTTTTGGCTCCTTCGAGGACCATCCGTGCATCCTCCGCTGCCTTTCTCGCATCCTCAGCCGCCTTCCGATCAAGTGACAGGTCGCCAGTCATGATGCCGACGCAACCCTCGACAATCTCTCTGCGACCCTCCGCCTCAGCCGCCTTCCTCCTCAAAGTCTCGACCTCGGCCGTGAGTTTTTGCATAGCAGTCAGCTCCGAGCAGGCTTTAACAATGCAAGGTGCCAGCTGCGAACATGAGATAACAAGTTACGATTAAAGACTTAGTTGAAAATAACGGAAAAGTAGAAAGAAAGGATTTTACCTCAAAGAATAACCTCGCCGTATGCCCGAGAGTCTGCACAGTCGGGGTATTGTAATAGCTGGCGAAGTCCTTCTCGCCCCCGTGAGTGAGAGCCCAAGGGATCATCCCCGAGATGACCTTGGCGAAAGAAGACTCCTGTTGAGTCGTCTCCCCTCTGGAGGATTCCCCGCTTGGGACCTCTCGGGCCCTCGGGACCTCTTCTGCTACGGGCCCCGGCTCCAGAACCGACTGAGAGACCGGGAGGCTCAACTCCTCTTCTTCCACCCTCTCGTCAGGGTAAAAAAGCACGACCACGGGCGGGACGACAAATACAGGGGCAGATGGGGCAGCTGGCTCTTTGGACTTAGCAGCGGTCTTCTGCTGCTTCGAAGGCCGTAACCCTAACAAAAGGGCCAATATCAGAGGGGCCCTCACTTTAGAAATCGGCTTGAGGGACGGACGAGGCCCAGCCATGCTATCAGTAACAGAAGCTGACCTGAGATTGGGGCAAGCCTCGGGAAGGTCTAAAAAGAAAAATGAAGACAAGTTAAACAGGAAATCGAAAGGATGAAGCCGATTGAGACGAGTTACCTAAGATGAACGAGTCTAGGCCCGCGAGGTGGAGTCGCTCAGGCTGTAATAGCAACTTCCAAGATCGTTCGTCTGCGCTCAGCTTCCTCAACTCTCGTATCCGAGTTAGAGCCCAGGACGAGAGTTTTTTTCTTATTCTTCAAAATATTTGTAACGCATTATGAGGTCAGATAAACACGAGATAGCGTAAAGGATAAAAAGACAGAGAGAGATTATCATGCCGAGTCACCAAGTCACCTGGTCTCCGGAACGTGCGAGAGACTTGAGTCTCGTACGGCTACGTATCGGCTGACTCCTATTGACCGGAGGCCCAGAACCACCTCTCCTTCCAATACTTGTTAGAAGTGGGTGGGTCGGTTATTAAAGACCCCCCTCCGCCTCTCCACGCACTCAGGAAGTAGAGGCCCGGAAAGTTCGGATTTGGTCTGACTTGGTAGAGGTAAAGGAACTCGTCAACCGTAAGCGAAGGCTGCTTTAACTCGGACCACAGTACGGCACACCCGAATAAATTCCTCCACGCGTTTGGAACAATTTGACTCAGAGCTATTTTGACTCGGGACAAAATTACCAGCAATGGGCTGGAGTGACAACCGCAGGCCACATTGCATCGCGACTTGAAAAATTGCAACCATCCCCGCATGGGGATGGTCGGGCAAATCTCCCGAGTGAGGGAGATGGAGGACGACCGAGTTAGGGACATGATATCCAGCGCTGATCCAGTTTAGGTCGGATTCAGTTAAAATGGAGGCGACGAGACCACTCGGCTTGTCTTCTTCCCCCTTTGAAGACAACCCAGAGGCTTCCACAGGTTGGTTCATGGAGGCTGGAACAGCCGCCCCTTCACCTATAACTATTTCATCCTCTTCTTCTTCTTCCTCCATCGGGTCCATCCTGAGGTTGGGTCTCCCTGGACAGGTCACCAGAGACACTCTACCACTGGACGGACCGGCCTGAGCAGGGCGCTCAGCCGATGGGTCACCGGCCTCTCTTACAAGCCAGAATGCGGCGTCAGCGCCGACGGTAAACTCCATCAACAGGGAGGGTGGTTCTGAAACGTCCCAGAGATGTTGGGACGCACCTTCATCTCCGGACATCCCCTCCCGGGGGCTCTGAGAGCTACGCGCGTCCATTAAAGTTTATAGAAATGGGAAGAGAGGACTCACCGGGGAAAATGACACCGAATGCAAAGGAAGTTGACAGAGGAGAAAACGACAGCGAAAGTAAGAAGAAGGAGGAGGAAAACTTCGAAGCGAATACGGGCGGGAGGAAGGGCAGCGAAAATAAACTTCGCACAGTCCTCCCGCTCGGTCCTTTTATAGCCGTGCCACGTGGCAGGGCATTGATTGCAAAAGCGAATCATCGTTCGTCTCGACTCCCTCGCCTGACACGTGGCGCACGCTGACTGACAACGGTAACGTCGTGGCCACGCGTCCGATTCTCATACGCAGACGAAACGACCTGAAGGCTGGTCACACGTGCGGCCTCGAGAGACGCAACATCGTACGTCAGAGACAATACAAAAAGCATTAAATACCTCATCATGACCTTGGACTCTAAACCGAACCGACCTAAAAATTCATTATCCCTTGATGTCCCGGACGACACAAGGAGTAAGAGAGGCTAACTGTTGGGGAAAAATATGCAAGTCCGGAGACTCAGATTCAGAGTAGGTCGGCTCCGCTGGCCTTACCCGAAGAGTCCGAGAAAACGGTCAGAGCCAAGAAGAATAAGAGATAGACTAAGAGGCACAAGCAAAGGACGACTAAAATGTCTCTGTCGGAGAGATAACCTCGTCTGCATAAGCCTGTAGAAGGTCGAGCATGTTATAAGCCGCCCAACCAATAGTATAAAACCGACCTAACTAGTTGCTTCTGTCGGCCACGGAGTAAAGGAGGATGACGGATAACCGCCGAGACTATTCCGTCCGTGGGAAGGCAGAAAACCTACTCTCTTGGCTCGGCCGAAACTCTACTAGAGTCGACAATGACCGAGACGAGAGAAGAAAAGGCGGGATAGACGCAAATACCGTCCTGAAAATTCAGGAATATAAATATCCGATCCCGAGATCCTCAGGATCGAGAGCAATCAGTGAAGAGGGGTAAATCTCCAGATAATCAGGAGAAGAATCCTCTAGCGATAAGGATCCCTAAGATTTATAAATATGGAGACTTTTGACAAAGAAAGGTACGCAATACAGAACTAAAAAAAAAACCTTTTGCTGTTGATCAGACGACTGACTTAAGCATCGGAGTCTTCCTGGCTCTAGCCAGGACCTCCTTGATATCGTTGACTATGCAGGTGAAAGAAGATCTGTCCGAAAGAAGCCATCCTATAAAAATACATCAATAGTACCTTATGAATTGCCATATTGCCGAGACATGTGATATCTAGCCTGGTAAATAGGCCATGCATGACAGGCCCATTCCATCAAAAGAATATAGCTTGTGGCCATGAATCACTAAGAAAATTAACTAAATTCAATAAACTACACAAAAATGGTGGCGACTCATCTCTTTTTATGTAAGATTTGTTATATTATAAAATATATAATATTTACAATTGTATATATTATAGATAACTATATGAATGCATACATGTGTATTTGTTAATATCTATACAGGACTCCAATCTCTTTAATACATCGTTATCATTTTTATCAATGAAAAGTACACAACATTTTATCACCATATAACCCCCAGAGCCCTAATGTGTGGATGAGTAGCTATACACTCCATCCAAATTATAATGACCATTGCCGGCAAATATATATCTAACATCATACTAATCAAGCAATCCTCTTCATCCACATGATGTATATTAATCCAATATTGAATGGTTAAAAGTAAAAGAATGAGTGGTCCAAAAAATGACAGAAAAAATAAGATGGTTAATATTATATTCACAGGATGACTTTTTATAGTTGGGTTATGTGATTGAATGGATGATCTGGACTGACATACAACTTGTATACGGTAAGAATCACCACCATCTTTTAAATGCTACAAAAATGACTACGACTTAGGTGTGACAATGGGCTAAGCTTGGACTGGGTTAGACTTAGACCCAACCCCATCCAACACTAAAAACAAAGCTTGAGCCGAACCTAAAAAACTTTAGTTGGACACAAGTAGACCAAACCTCTGAAATTGATGAAATGCATGTTTTACCTCTTAAAATTTTCTGATCTATCCATTCATCAAGTGGGCCTCTATCCATTGATCAAATGGGCCTCATATCCTTAAAACACAAACATTTTAAGGACTGTCAGTTATCTGTAAATGCATGTGTTGCTACGCCTCCATGGTAAACTCTCTACCATTTCAACACGAGGTCATGGGTAATCTTTGCGGTGTGAATACCTCATAGATAAAAATTAGAATAACATGTTTATAAGATATAATAATGATACAGTAATGTACATGTAAAGACCAGTTAGGTTGGTCGGGCCCACCTAGATAATTGCATTGTATATCCACACCGTTCATCTGTTTTTACAGCTTATTTTAGGTCAAGTTATAAAAAATTTAAGCAGATAAAAATTTCAGGTGGACAACAAAACAGGAAACAGTGGTTATTAAATGCTGACCATTAAAAACTTCCTAGGGTCCACCGTAATGTTTATTGACCATCTGACCTGTTGATAAGATCATACAAACCTAGATGAAAGGAAGAAAACAATTATCAACTTGATTCAAAACTTATATGGCCAATAAAATATTTTTAATGGTCAATAACAACTCTTTCTTGTGGTGTGGTCCACCTGAAATTTTCATCTGCTTAATTTTTCGCATCATAAATTAAAATAAGATATACAAACAGATTGAAGGCATGGATATACAATTCATACATTGAGGTGGGCCATACCACATTGCTAGTTCTGGGGTCACAGTGAAGTGGCGCTCGGAGACAACAGGGGTTCGTCGAGTGGGACAGCTAACCAGTACATTGCCATCCTTATTAACTAAACACCTACCACCGACTGTAGAGAAATTGCCATAAAACACAATCTTTCTTGTAAAGATGCGGTTGCCTACAACATCTAATCATGGAACTGTGGACCCCACAACTAAGATGACACACAAAAGTCAGATTAGTTATCTAATCATGGGAGCCATACGTATATATTCCATCAACAATTGACGGTTTGACTTAAATTACATCAGGGCCACACGTTTGATAATTGTACGAGATGGTTTTTTATTTTTATTTTTTGAGGAAGTAATCTACAAGGTAGGATAGATATAGTGGACAGATTGGATCTCACACACGTATGGAAGGATAGCACATGGGATGGCATGTACATGGGATCCTCCGTGCACATGTGGTCCCACTATATTTACTAGGCATGGCAGATCCCTCTTTCCACCGGCAAGCTGCTGCCAGTGCATTAATAATTTAATACCATTCAAATGGTAGGCCCCACAATGAAAATCATTTTTTTTTTCTTGAAATGAGGCAGATCTAATTATTATTAGGTGATCCAAATTTGTCAATGGTGATAGATTGACATTTCTACACTAAGTAGAAATGTGTGGTCTAATGAGGTCTGGGCTAAAGGCCGTTGATTTTGTTTTGCACCGTGGCCTGAATGGGACATCCTATTTTTAGGCCAAAAGATCATGTCCCCACTCATCCGGAAGCTTGGATATTGCATGTGTGACATATTTGCATGCATCCATCGATTGAGCATGTAGTCAACGCTTCAGAGTTCTTTTAAACCAGCAGGGTGGTGGAGAGGAGATGCAAATTTTAGAGACGGCTTGTAGCCGTCTTTAACCAAAGCATTTTGCAGACGGTTCCCACCCGTCTCAAAATTCATCTTTTAAAAAAAAAATAATTTAGTTCCCCCTATTTCACGTAGTGAAATGACTATTTAAACTCAAGAAAAGCATAGTCAAATGTCCTATTTGGTCCAAACTCTTTTTTATTTTGCAAAAAATTTATATCCAAACACACCCAAACTTGGCTAACTGGTGTTTCGTACTCAAATGGCACTGCTGTAACATTCAAGGGATTTTGTGGGTAAAAGAATTAGAGGTGCCGCAGACTTGTTTGTTCATTAGTTCTTCTAGTGGCGATGCAGATGGCGTCCAGTAGAGTAAGAAAAAGGGGTATGATCACCATTTTATGCAAGAAATCTTTACTTTTTTCCATGGGTCCAACACTATACATGTGCACATGATGGTCCTTTTACAGTCAGGTATTAACAATCACAACTTAATGATGTGTGATTAAACTCGGATAAGATGGCAAGATGTGATAAGATCAGATTCCTTAGCAAATGTGACAATTTTTTTAAATTTTTTTATTTTTTCTTATTTTGATATATTCATGGTATTCTCCATGAAGTGATAAAGGAGGAGAATAGAAGACCTTAGAGCCTGTGAATTCAAGTTTGGCATAGGCCTTGGGGGCGTGTAATAGGCCTACCATATTTAAGTAGACTTGAAAGCTTGGGAAAGTTCATAGCAAAAAATATTTCACAAAAAACTACCTACTTAATATAAAATTCACATTAATACCTTCTTTAAAAAGGTAATCAATAAACTTACTAACCCAAGAAATTATTATCCTTAAGAGTACCCTCTCCTAGATTTAGTAATGGTAGTTTGGGTTGGCTTGGCAGCTCTGATGGGACCCATCATGAACCTTGCCACTAGGTGCTTAATTACCTCCATTAAGCCTAGGACCCAAAAATCAACTCCATTTGGAGCATATAAATGGCGTTTGGAAACAGTATAGGATAACGCTCACCTAAAACTTTTTTTTTCCCTTTAGTGTGGGTCATATAAATCACAGATAAGCTAGATTTTTAGGCCCAAGCCTAAATATCGGTGTGGCATCTAACGATGGAAGTGAATTTCATATAATTATTATAATGAGCCCTAAAATTAAGGATGGATGTCTCTCTCCCAACTATTTATCTTGGTGTGGCTCACCTAAAATATAGTTCAAACTAATTTTTTGTCCTTGAACCCAATGTGAGATTACATATCTAATAGACGGAGTGGATTTCTCATAGACATCATAGTGTGCCCCTTCAATAATAAGGTTGGATTGAGTCCCCCTACTTTGTACAAGGCCAACCATGATGTTTATGTGAGATCCATTCTGACCATTAGATGTGTAATCCAACATTAGGTGCATGGACAAAAAATTCAGGCTAACCCCAATTAATGTGGGCCACACCAAAGAAAATAGTTGGGAGAGAAACGTCTACCCCTTATTTTTATAGGGCCTACTGATGGTTATCTAAAATTCACTCCAACCATTAGATTCCAAACAAAATTTAGTTATGATGCCCAAAAATCAGATTCAACAGTTATTCAAGTGGGTCACACAAACGAAAACAATATAGAGGATAAGTGTTTTCCTGTACACTATTTCTAATCATGTGGTCCACCTGAATTATGGATGGATCTGAGTTTTGAACTGTTGGTGGGGCCCACAAAGGTTATTAATACAATTACAACATCAGCAAATACCAATTAAACCATCATTATCTCAATCCTTAGGATGATCATAGTTTATTCAGTTAAAAGCCCTAGGAGATGGGTGGGCTGCCGGAAATGGGTATCTTATGGGTGTTGGTTTTGGATCTTTTAGCCTAAGAATAAGGCCATTTTGTTTGGATGCTTAAGAAGGCCGTAGTTTTGTTACGAATGATGTTTGTATTAAAAGTTGATGATTTTGTTTTCTACTATGTGGCCCACCCTATGATTGGTACATCCTATTTTAGGCCAAAAGATCATGTCCCCACTCGTTGGAAAGCTCAGATCTTGTACACACACACATTGTCTTTCATTACCAACCTGTCATTTTATAGCACGAAGTTATCAGATGTTCGTCTTTCACTATTAGTAAGCATTCACTGACTTTCTTTACGTTGAGTTAACCTGGCGGGTTCGCATAGATGCCTAGTGGAGATCAAGCTGGTGGGAAAGGCTGGAAATCATGAGAAGCATTTCCACACAAGGAGGTAAGCGGCTGGAAAGCGAAGTTCGTCGAATGCCGACTATATATATGTGTGTGTGCGCGCGCGCGCATGTGTGATGTATTTGCATGCCTGCATTGATTGAGCATGTAGTTAGCACTTAACAGTTGTTTTCAACTAATTTGGTTCTGCACATCCAAACAAGTACATGCAAATGACTATTTTCCTTAGCCAAAGTACTCATATTTTGGCCAAAATCCTTTTTTATTTTGCAAAAATTGTATATCCAAACACACCCAAATTGGCTAACTTGGGTTTCTTACTCAATTGGCATGTACGTGAAAAAGGGCAACATATTGAAATTTTTGCATACAAGTGTCTTCATATTAAAATAAAATAAAAAATAAAAAATAAATATTTGTGGATAACAGTCTTCATATTAAAATAAAATAAAAAATAAAAAATAAATATTTGTGGATAACATTACTTCGCACACATTAAAAAGCTTTCGCGGGTGAAAGGATTATAGGACCACATACTTGTTTAGGCGTTCGATACGGCCTTGGATCCGTAGTGAAAAGGGGAAAATTATCATTTTATGCAAGAAATCTTTACTTTTTTACTGTAACTCTGACATGTAACATGTGCACACGGGGTCAATTCATGTTTACCTAACAGCTATCACAATTTAACCATGTATGATCAAACTATGATAACATGACAAGGATGTGACAAGGTGAAAAATCCCTATCCAAAGTCGCAATTGATTTCTTAGTTTCTTCTATCCATCAAACTTTGAGAAGCGATAAAGGGGGAATGTGGACTTTAGAGCCAATGAACCCAATACGTAGAGTTGAAGTATTGAGAAAGCTCAATAAAAAATATTATATGTGTGTGTGGGTACGGTGGAGCTCATGGGAACTCCACATGAGGTCGAGCTGTGTGGGCCCCACCATGATGTATGTCAAACATCAACAATGTGCATTTGATGGGTCGCCTCTAAATTATGGGATATTCCAAAATCAGCCATATATGGAACTCAGGTGGACCATACCATCTAAAATCATGTGAAGACATGCTTAAAATATATAAAAGCACTTGGTGGGGCTCACCTGAAATTTGTATGCATCTAAAACTTGGTCTAACCCCTTATCCAAGTGGGACACACATAATGGATGGGCTGGATTTGTGAACCACATCTCGGTGGCCCAAAAAATGATTATGAATATTTTAATGGAGGGTAAGCCTTCTCAACTTCTGTATGTGGTGTGGCCCACACAAGTAATGATTGACTTGATTTTTAAGCCCTAGACCAACTATGGAATGGTGCATCTGACTGATGGGGTAGATGTCTGACATACATCATGGTGGGGCCCACACAGCTGACGTCATGGAGAGTTCCCATGAGCTCAACCGTAGAGAACCTTTTCCATGTGTGTGAGAGTGAGTTTGGGTTGGCTTGGAGGCTACAGTGGTACCGGCCATAATATTTACTTAGAAATATTTATAGTGATTGGAAACAATGTGCAAGATAATGCTCACCTTTCAAATTGTCTCTCTTAGTATAGCCCACATAAATCACGAATGAGCCTAATTTTTGCGCCCTGGGCCTAATATTGGTGTGACAGTAAAAGTAATTTCATCTAAGCATCACGGTGGGCGCTACACAAATTAAAGGTGGACGTCTCTCTTCTAATGGTTATTATATATGTAATAGTCCGAGTGGATTTTACATGCACATCAGGGTGCGTCACATCAAAAATAATTTCCGCATGCCTCTCCCAACTTAAAAATAAATAAATAAATAAAAGCTTTTGGAAGATGCAATAAAAAAGAAATTACACGTCAACCACACTTGATGTGTGGTCCTACTTTAGCCCAAGGCCAAAATTCAGGCTGACTTGTGATTGAGGTAGGTTACACTAAAGAAAACAATTCAGATAGAGGCATTCCCTTTGATTTTTAAACGGATTTCGGTGATGATTATTCAAAATTTGCTTCAATTATAAAATTCCCTGGCAAGATTTAGGCATGAGGCACAAAAATTAGTTTCACTAGTTATTCAAGTGTGCCACACAAAAAGAAATAATATGGTGGCTTAATGTCTTATTATACACTGCTTCCAACAGTATGGTCCACCTGAATTATAGGTGGAGCTAAGTTTTGGGCCATAACCTTAACAAAAGGTGATGTACCTGATAATTTAGGGTAGATTTTACATAAATATTATGGTGAGGCCTAACTAGGCCACTGACCCGGCCAGTCAAGTAGCTTACTGAAAATGTTGTTTAAAAAAAAAAAAAAAAATTAAAAAAAAAATATGGTAATACAATGTAAATTCCATATTTTGTGGGTGCTTTTCTTCTAAATTTCCTAGTTAATAAGCAAATGACGTGATAGGACTAATCTTCCGTTTTTTTTGCAACGGCTAGCACCGTTAAAATTCTTCCGAAGATAGTTACTAAAATACGCCTTATTCCTTCAGTTCCGTCGGGCCCGGGTAACACCATCTTGATCAGACCACGGTGGTGGAGCCCACCTTGATGTATGTTTTACATATCCGCGCTATCCATCCATTTTTCCAGCTAATGTAAGGCCTGATACCAAAAATGAAGCAGATCCAAATTTCAGGTGGACCACACCACAGGAGATAGTGGTGATTGAATACCCACAGTTAAAAACTTACTAAGGCTCACTATGATGTTTATTTTCCATCCGTGCTATCCATCCATGTTTATTTTCCATCCACCCTGCTGACAGGAAAACACATTGATCTAAAACTTGCGTGGCCCATAAGCATTCAATCACAACTATTTCTGTAATATGGTCCACTTGAGATTTAGATCTACTTTATTTTTTAGCTTATACTCTAAAATGAGTTGAAATAACCGATGAGATGTATAGATATACATATATACATCAATGCATAAAGGCAGGTCCCACAGCTGTGTTATCCAAACCTGACTGAATCCACTCCTTTAACTAGGGCTAAAAGTCGGGCAAGTTCAACCCGATGGACCTATGACTGACCCAACATTAAGTTGAGCTCCGGCACTATGTATTAGGTTTGGTCTTGGGCTTGTGCTATGCAAACACTAACCAGATAAAACTTGGGTCAAGCTTGAGTTGATGTCTCGAGGTTGCCCGGCCTAACCTTGAACTTGATGGACTTATAAGTTAATTTTAAATTATAATTGAGGGTGGATAATATGTGTTGAAGGTGCAAGAAATACTATCATTGTCGAGTTTCATTGGCTCACATCATTTTAGATGACTTAAGCTAACAAGATTTGCCGGGTTATTCTGTCTCATATAGATTGCATGCTACATAACATGACTTTTAAAGAAATAATCTTATATTTTAACTTTTTGGTTTAGAAAAAATAAAAATATTTGTATGACCAATAACTACATGTGTACTTAATAAAATCATGAGTACAAAAAATAAGACATGTATTGAAAATATAATAAACTAATATAATAACAAAAATATTACCTCACTATCCCGGCCGAGCACACTTGGGTTGAACTTGGGTTGAGAATTACTAATCCAGTCTTGGGTTGGGTTAAGTTAGGATTAAGGTACAGGAACCTTAGGTTTGGCTTAGGGTCGAGCACCAACCCGAGCCAACCCCCCGGACTTTCAGCCCAACCTTTAACACCACGGCAGGGTTAGTCGGACGGGCTCCATTTCATTAATGCACACGTGGCACATTGGGACTTATCACAACTGTACCTTACCTACATCACACATGATCAGAGCAATGGTCCAAAATTACACAGCGCGTGTGGATATGCAAGATCGAGTACTTTCATCAGGTGGGACCCACCCACTAGCATGTAAAAAAAAGATGGTTGTGAATAAGGTGTGATGGAGCTCACCGAGCACGGTAGGTAAATATATGCGTCTGGACCTTTCAACTGATGGACACTTATGATGGATTGTCCACCGTTCAAAAATCACGCGGATTGATAGATGCAGCCATGTGTGCAAAATGAACGATCGGGATCTATTTTCCATGTGTGCCACGTGTTCGTTAATGACACAGAGACTCCCCTCCCTCCGAGATCCACACCAACACGTGTGCTAAGGAGACGAAATATCACCAGAGGATCTAAACAATATGGCCCACCAAATGTAAATATCATTCTCTCACATGTATGTAATAGGAGAGAATATGTATCACATCCACCTCGTCCATCAGGTGCCCCAGGATTTTTCTTAAAAAAATTACACTTTAGGACTTGTGTGGGCCACGCAATAAGGAAAAGTATAAAATCATGCCTAAAACCATAAATTCAGGTGGTGTGGCCCACATGATTCTTTTAATGTCCTAAATTTCAGGAAACCATTCATCCTTGTGTGGTGAGTCGAATGAGTGGATTGGATAGTAAGGCTGATACCAAACACAAGAGGCATCCAAGTTTCAAAATTGGCCACACCCAAGGAAACAGTAAAGATGGAGATGCCTACTTTAAAACCATCTTGGATGCCATCCGACCCGTTCATAAGTTGATTTCCACCTGGATAAATAGAAAATTAAATATCAGCCTGATCTAAAACTTCTCTGGTTCCAAAGAAGGTTTCAACGGTGGGCATTTAATTACTAGTGGTGTGGCCCACTTGAGTTTTGTATCTTTCTCATGTTTGGTATCCTGCCCTAAAATAAGCTCATGAAAATGGTGGAAAGAATAGATATAATTAAAACATCACGGTGGGCCTTATGAAACTTGGGATAAAGTGGGATTCCTGTGACAAGTAGCTGGAAAAATAAATAATCCCAGCATAAAATAACGATTTTACTCATTTTAGTGTGGGCCCACTCTAAACCTGATGAAAGTTTCAATGATGGCAAGTGGGACTCATGATTCAGTGGTCCATGCTATTTCTTTAATAGGTTTCAACTGTAATGAATCATGCATGCCCCAAAAATATCCAAGATTGCAAGATCTAAGTGGTGGGCCATAAATCAAAAATTTTGGCATGCTGGTTCAATGATAGTGGTTGATGAGGGTCTTGCTTGGATAATCCAAATATTTCATTCTTTATTCTTTTTTATTTTTATTTTTTACATTTCACCGTAACTGCATCATGTTCCAAAAATATCTCCAATTGCAAGTTCCTAGCTTCTAATCTATCACGCTATTCAGTTGAATGTGGACCACATATCTCTCACTTTATAACCGTACGTTTGCAAGCAATAAATTGAAGGGATTTTTACCTCGGGCCTCCTTGAAATTATGGTTTTACCAAGAAGTGCTTGGTCGTTTTGAAATTCAAAAAACATGCTTTTGGAAGGTTGAAATGATCAAATTGCCCTCATTTCCTTTATCTTCAAAAGAGTAATGGAGTTCATGATTGTGGGGTTGATACCTAGGTGTTAAACTCACGCGAGTTTCAAGAAGAAGTTATGGGTTCAAGTACTCATTGTAGTGAAATCCCAATGTCATGCAGATAATAGATATATTTCATTATGATGATCATATAAATAACAACAATCAAGGTGATCCAATCATTAGTAGGCTATAACCATTGGAAAAAAAAAAAAACAATTACAACATCTAGAAAATTCACATGCGGTTCACCCGATGTTAAATAGCATTTCATCCCTAAAAGGTACTCAGCGTGTTTACGGGACATTCATATAAATTTTGGTAAAAATAACATTTTTATGATAAAAATCCCTAAATAGAAAGGTTGTGACTTGGCCCTTTAGCATGTTTGGTTTCCAATTACAATGATAAATGGCTGGAAATAGTTCATAATTACTTTCTAATATAATTTTGTGGTAATTGTTTACACTAATTTTTTATGCATAGAGGTAGACTAATGAGAAGCCGCCACGTGTAGTCAATAATAACAAGTGGGTCCCATTTTCTGGTGATCTAAGTTAATTGTTCTTTTATACAAATGCTCGAAAAGCCTCCCACATTGTAAGAGCACAGTACCCATATCGTTCTTTAGCTTTATTTTTTTAAATGTTTGAACGTTGAACATGGTTATATTTCTCCTTTTAACCATTTATTAGTAGGTCATAGTTTATCACATTTACAAGTGATGTCCTTCATGTAACATGTATTTTTCAATTATGACAAGTGGGTCCCATTTTCTTGTGATCTAAGCCATTGAAAGTTCATAATTTATCTCATCTGAAAGATCTTTTGATTTTTTTCGAGTTGTTACTCATGTCTCACTTGATAAACTTGCAAGAGTTTCAATACAAGGTCATAGGATTGAGTACTCAAACTAGTGAAAAACCTCTGTGGTGTGAGTGCATGGTGTGTGAGAGTTATCATCCCATTGAGATCTTTTTGGCATGGATGTGTAGATTTCAATTATGAAAAGTGGGTCCCATTTTCTTGTGATTTAAGTTATTTTTTCATTTATATCCAATTTCCTAACTCCCCCAAGTTTCTCGGATTGCTTGCTCCCAGTTCATTTGGAACTCCGGTCCGTCCATTAAGTCCATTAAAGTCCTCTTCTTCCACGTTGCAAAATTTGTAATGGTAGGATGTTCCAAACCGTTCATTTAGTGGCTTTAAGAAATGGACGGACAAAATCATTCACAGAAGATAGGTCTAATCCTGAATGTTTACGACCGTTTGATTGCTGATTTTTCCACAGAGTACTCAAAGAAGAGTGGACGGGACATTATGGACTGTCCAGATAGATGAGATGTGGAATCCAAAAGGTCCAAATGCGACTAGGGGCATAGAAAGGTTTTCATACCCTTAGAAAGTTGGCAGTAGGTGACTTGCATACACGTTTTGACAGCGTACATGGTCATTAAAAAGACGGTTGGCAACCGTCGGATCGGGTGTGTCCCAATCCATTCAATGAAATTATCCAAACCCGGAATCAATGGCTCATTTAGGAAACGAAAAGGTGAAATTTGGCCCAACGTCTAACTACTGTACATATGCCACATGCAAGAGTAAAAAAAATCACGAGGATAAATGTTGTAAAATATTGATTTTAATAAAAAATATTTTAATAATAAAATATATGAAAAGTTGTTTTTTGAAAAAACTTTTGGGGCTTTGGAAATAGTCCCACATGGGAAAGAGAAGAGAAAGAAAAGTGGTTTAAATGATAATAGTGGAGTACTATAATATTTGCTTACCTAGTCCGTGGACCATGGGACTTGCGTCGCACTGGAACACCGCGCACGCGCTCGCGATCGGTCTCGGTCTCGGGCACGAGCACGGGCTCGGTGCGAGGGCGTGGGCATGGGCATGTGAGGCAGTGTGGCTGTAGAGGCGCACTTTGCAGTTCGCACCGGAGCGAGTCGTGGTGCGACTAGTGGCTAAGGCAGATGGTTGGTTAGACGAAAATCTAAAGGACTAAATGAGAGTCCCTCAGAATATATAGAGGGCTGGAAAAGAGCTGTTGCAGAAAATATGTAACAGCTGTGTAATAAGTGCAGGGTCCAGCTGAAACTGCTGCATAGCTAGCCCCAACAGCTATAAAACAGTTAGCTGCTGTCTCACAACAGTCAGCATGCAGCAGCTTAATGGCCCATGCACAACAGTTAGAAAACGGCCATAAAACGGCTAGTTTTCTCAACAGCCAGAAAACGGTCATGGGATTTATTTCCCTGGACCATAACCCCCAGCCACCATAGCCTATAAAAGGAGGGCCTGGATGGGTTTCAAAACCAATCTCAACTCACTCCAGCAACTCCATACGAATTCTAAAAAAACAGCCTCTTCACTCATATATTCTAAGTGTTATCCAGCAACACAGCAAGGTGTCAACCTTAGCTTGAAGGACAGATCAGCGGTGTGGTATAGGACGGTTCAACCAAACCAGCGGCTGAAGATTAGAACTTAATTGAGCAGAATTCTAAACCACTTTTCTATTTTCTTCTTTTCTTCTTTTGGAATTTTCCTTTATATTGTAATACTGCCAGAAATAGTGAAATTGAGTTCCATTTGGTGGGCCTTCGTGTTTGCTGAACGCAGACCCACACCAGGCTCGTCGTATCCTAGAAGCAATTTGCCTGTAACCTATAAGCATACTCAATTTACTTGAGTTGGGGCAAATAACGCTTTAAGGACAGCGTTTTCAGACGTGCTTCAGCCTGTCCATATTATTTTCAGTTTCCATATTATATAGAAACTACATTAATCTGTATAAATTTTTCAACAATCTTAAAGTGTTATTTCCTAAAATGGAAGCCGATAGCGTTTCATCTATTAAGTTGATGAATAAGGACTTGATACGTCTTGATCGGTTCGATGGAACCAATTTTACAAGATGGCAAGACAAGCTGAAATTTCTCCTGACGGCGCTAAAGATCTACTACATACTAGATCCAAATCTGCAAGCACTGCCTGAAGCAACCGACAAAGACACACCTGAGCAGGTGGCTGCCCGCGCTAAAAGAGCCGAAGACGAACTCTTGTGTCGTGGACACATTCTGAACGCACTCTCCGACCGTCTGTACGATCTGTACCAACAGACATCATCAGCAAAGGAGATCTGGGCCGCACTGGAATTCAAGTACAAGGCTGAAGAAGAAGGGACCAACAAATTTCTCATCGCCAGGTATTTTGACTTCAGCATGGTAGATAATAAACCGCTGCTACCCCAAATCCAAGAACTGCAGCTAATAGTAAACAAAATCAAAGCGATCAAAATCGATCTTCCTGAATCATTCCAAGTCGGGGCTATAATCGCTGAATTGTCACCGATGTGGAAAGACTATAAAAAGAAGTTACTGCATAAAACCGAGGACTACACACTGGAACAAATCTAGAAACACCTAAGGATTGAGGAAGAATCCCGTAACCACGATAAAAAGAATGATAACGGGAATGCCTCGTCCAAGGTACACGCAGTAGAAAACACCAATAACAAGAATCCCGAGAAGGACGATTCCCTAAAACCCAATAAAGGGAAATTCAAGAAAAACGCCCAAAAGAAGAACGGAAAGTTCAAAGGCCCATGCCATGTCTGTGGAAAAATCGGGCACTATGCTCGAGTATGCCGATATCGCAAATCTAAAAAAGAGGCAAGTGCAGTAGAAGAAGGCGATATCGTGGCTATGATCACTGAAGTGAATACCATCCAAGATAAAGTTTCAGGCTGGTGGTATGATACTGTCGCTACAGTACATGTGTGCTACGACAAATCAGCCTTCAAAACTTATGAGAAATTGACCGATGGTCCAGAAGTCCAAATGGATAATGAAGTCCGATCGAAGGTCGTTGGCAAAGGAACTGTCGAACTGATATTCACTTCTGGAAAAAAAGTGATTCTGACTAATATACTGCACGTCCCAGACATGAGGCGGAACTTAGTTTCTGGGGATCTTCTGGGAAAACCAGGTATAAGGGTGGTATACGAGTCAGGAAAACTGATTCTATCCAAGAATGGAAATTTTGTTGGAAAGGGATATGCTTGTAACGGGATGGTTAAGTTTTCTCTAAATGAAAGTAGCACTTCTGCGTATATGGTTGAATCTGCTGGACTGTGGCATGATAGACTAGCCCATATAGGGTATAGTACTTTGAAGTTCATGGCTAAGAATGGTTTAATCTTATACACAGATAATGAAACTGATAAATGTGAAGTGTGCACACAATCCAAAATGATGAAAAAACCTTTTCCAAGTGTTGAAAGATCATCTCAAATTTTGGATCTTGTGCACAGTGATATCTGTGAGTTAAACGGCATTCTTACTCGTGGAGGTAAACGGTACTTCATAACCTTTATAGATGATTGCTCTAGATATGTGTATGTTTATCTATTAAAGAGCAAAGATGAAGCATTGAACATGTTTAAGATATATAAAGCAGAAGTAGAGAATCAACTAAGTAAGAAGATAAAAATTCTCTGTAGCGATAGAGGAGGAGAATACTTCTCGAATGAATTCAATTACTTCTGTGAAGAACATGGACTGATACATTAATGTACAGCTCCATACACACCTCAACAAAACGGAATAGCTGAAAGGAAGAATAGAACATTAGTAGAAATGGACCAAGTTAGGACCAAGAGCTATTAAGTGCGCCTTCGTAGGGTATGCACAAAATAGTAAAGCTTATAGACTTTTAGACATGGAGTCTAATACAATTATAGAATCAAGAGACGTTGAATTCTTTGAGAACTCACTATCCTTGGAGTCAAAGGATAATGAAATTCAAACTCCTAATAGAGAACCAAATAGCACATCTCCACATATAATGGAAGCTCCCATTGAACCCCGTAGGAGTCAAAGAACTATAATAGAGAAGAGTTTTGGAGATGATTATATAAACTCACAACGCATCATTTTTCATCTGTTAGAAGTAGATAGAGAAAATGTTATAAGACAAATATCTATAGTAATGACTATATAAGATGATCCTAAAACATATAAGGAAGCTGTATTCTCTAGACACTCAGCTTTTTGGAAAGAAGCTATAAATGATGAAATGGAATCTATACTATCAAATCAAACATGGGAACTAGTAAACTTACCTCCAGGTTCTAGACCCATAGGTTACAAATGGGTATTTAGGAAGAAATATCACACTGATGAGACTATTCAAACCTTTAAAGCTCGACTAGTAGCTAAGGGTTTTAGACAAAAAGAAGGGATAGACTACTTTGACACATACTCACCTGTAGCTAGGATAACATCTATTAGGATATTATTTACACTAGCTTCCATACATCATCTTCACATCCACCAAATGGATGTAAAGACTGCTTTCCTGAACGGTGACCTCAATGAGGAGGTATACATGGAACAACCTGAAGGTTTCGTTCTACCAGGAAATGAAAACAAAGTATGTAGATTAGTCAAATCGTTGTATGAATTAAAACAAGCACCTAAACAATGGCATGAGAAGTTTGATTCCAAAATACTATCTCATGGTTTCATGCATAATGTAGCTGATAAATGCATATATTATAAAGTAGATGGTAGTTATATCGTTATTATCTGTCTATATGTTGATGATATGCTAATAATAAGTAACAAAATGGAAGGTGTGACTGAAACAAAGAAGTTTCTTTCTTCCGTATTTAAAATGAAGGGTCTTGGACAAGTTGATACCATCTTAGGTGTCAAAGTTAAAAAATATTGTGGGGATTATGCTTTGTGTCAATCTCATTATATTAAGAAGATACTAAACAAGTTTAACCATCTAAATATAAAGGAAGCAAAAATCTCATTTGATCCAAGTATCAAACTAAAAGAAAATACTGGAAGAACAGTTGCACAATTAGAATATGCGAGTGCTATAGGAAGTCTTATGTATGCTATGCAATGCACTAGACCTGATATCGCATATGCTGTGAGTAAACTTAGTAGGTTTACTAGTAACCCCAGTAATGAACACTGGAATGCAATCAGTAGAGTCCTTGGTTACTTAAAAGCAACCAAAGACTTAGGACTATTTTATTCAGAGTTTCCTGCCGTATTGGAAGGATATACTGATGCGAGCTGGATATCGAGTGCAGGGGACAACAAGTCTACTACAGGGTGGGTATTCACCCTAAGAGGTGCTGCTGTATCTTGGGGATCCAAGAAACAGACTTGCATAACGCACTCGACTATGGAGTCTGAATTTATATCCTTAGTGCAACAGGCAAAGAGGCTGATTGGCTAAGGGATCTTCTATTAGAAATTTCTTTTTGTGAAAAGCCTATATCGGCTGTATCACTACATTGTGATAGTGAAGCCACATTGGCTAGAGCCTATAGCGGCACTTATAATGGTAAGTCTAGACATATTAGTCTTCGACATAATTATGTCAGACAATTGATTCAAGATGGAATCATTGCTATTTCCTATGTGAAATCAAGCAATAACCTGGCAGATCCTTTCACTAAACCTCTACCGAGAAAGGTAGTAAAGGCTACATCTAGAGGGATGGGGTTGAAACTCTTCAACCAAAGTTCCACCAGTGATGGTAACCCAACCTAAAATCAGAAAATCTCTAATCTTGGGTTTAATGGGTAAGAACAAGTCACTGATAAGTGGAAAGTTTTCAGCACTAAATTATATAACTTCATCCATAATAGATAAGTGTTAAGTGTTACGAAAGAGGGTTAAGTCTTAGAACTCTTAATGAATTCCAGTCTTTAGGACAAGTGTCTTATAGTAACGGAGACACTGGAAGGATTTCACCTATATGAACGTAGAGATGGTGCCGTCTCTCATGAGAGTTAAGAGTTTTCTCTCCGGATCGTTCACGAATTAGGATAAGCACATGGCCATTAATTGTGTTGAGCAAGATTGTGGGAACTCTAACAACACATAACGAATATGTGTATGGTTTCTCCAACTCTGTTATCTAGAAATAACTGGTTCAAAGCTGCGGCTACCAGTCATTTTGATAGAGTTTTGAGATACTTACACTAAGGGAAGATTAAAATCGAAATATATCTTTCTTTATGCATATAAGCTAATTATCCTGGCAATATGTTTAACCAAGAAAATATTTTTATAAAAAATCAAGTGAGGAATTGTTGTAAAATATTGATTTTAATAAAAAATATTTTAATAATAAAATATATGAAAAGTTATTTTTTGAAAAAACTTTTGGGGCTTTGGGAATAGTCTCACATGGGAAAGAAAAGAGAAAGAAAAGTGGTTTAAATGATAATAGTGGAGTACTATAATATTTGCTTACCTAGTCCGTGGACCATGGGACTTGCGTGTTCCAGTGCGAACGCGCACGCGCTCGCGCTAGGTCTCGGTCTCAGTCTCTGTCTCGGTCTCGGTCACGGTCACGGTCACGGTCTTAGGCACGGGCACGGGCTCGGTGCGAGGGCGTAGGTGAGGCAATGTGGCTGTAGAGGCGCTAGTGGCGCACTTTGCACTTCGCACGTGCGCATCGTGTCGCAGAGGGTCGCTCCCTTCCCGAACCGGAGCGAGACGTGTGAGAGTCGTGGTGCGACTAGTGGCTAAGGCAGATGGTTGGTTGGACGAAAATCTAAAGGACTGAATGAGAGTCCCTCAGAATATATAGAGGGCTGGAAAAGAGTTGTTGCAGAAAATATGTAACAGCTGTGCAATAAGTGCAGGGTCCAGCTGAAACTGCTGCATGGCTAGCCCCAACAGCTATAAAATGGCTAGCTGCTGTCTCACAACAGTCAGCATGCAGCAGCTTAATGGCCCATGCACAACAGTTAGAAAACGGCCATAAAACGGCTAGTTTTCTCAACAGCCAGAAAACGGTCATGGGATTTATTTCCCTGGACCATAACCCCCAGCCACCATAGCCTATAAAAGGAGGGCCTGGATGGGTTTCAAAACCAATCTCAACTCACTCCAGCAACTCCATACGAATTCTAGAAAAACAGCCTCTCCACTCATATATTCTAAGTGTTATCCAGCAACACAGCAAGGTGTCAACCTTAGCTTGAAGGACAGACCAGCGGTGTGGTCTAGGACGGTTCAACCGAACCCGCGGCTAAAGATTAGAACTTAATTGAGCAGAATTCTAAACCACTTTTCTATTTTCTTCTTTTCTTCTTTTGGGATTTTCCTTTATATTGTAATACTGCCAGAAATAGTGAAATTGAGTTCCATTTGGTGGGCCTTCGTGTTTGCTGAACGCAGACTCACACCGGGCTCGTCGTATCCTAGAAGCAATTTGCCTGTAACCTATCAGCATACTCAATTTACTTGAGTTGGGGCAAATAACGCTTTAAGGACAGCGTTTTCAGACGGGCTTCAGCCTGTCCATATTATTTTCGGTTTCCATATTATACAGAAACTACATTAATCTGTATAAATTTCCCAATAATAAATGGACCATGGCCGTTCAATCAGTGATCGTTAGATGGCTATTAAAACGAAGTGTGTCAACGGTCCAAATACAATGGGCAACTTTAGTTTGTTAAGATTATATAATTAGTGTGACTTTTAGGCCATCCATCACGGCTGTTCAATCAGTGATAATCAAAAGGCTATTAAGACTAAGTGTGTCAACGGTCCAAAAACAATGGGCAATTTTAGTTTGTTAAGATCCTCTAGTTAGTGGATCAAAAGAATGCCAAATGAAAGTAGATGCAATCCTTGGATTTAGCCCCATTCTCTATTACCATGTAGGGAATGATGTAATTAGGCTTCAGGCACATTCGATTTTAAAAAATTCAATTCGGATAGGAAGAAATTGTCGTTTTTAAAGTGTGAATAGTAAATCAACCCTGAATTTTGATCTAGGAATGTTAGGAGACACACGACTTATTAATCTTTACTATAACCAGACATCTAGGGTCAACTGACCTGCTAACCAAGTTGTGTCAGTATGTTATGCAAGAAAATGCACGCTTTCAGTTCAAAATCAAGATTTTAGATAAAAAATAAATTATTTTTAATATTTTTAATATTTAATATATTTCTTTTTTTTAGAGTTTTAAATTTTTATTTTTATTTAAAATTACTTATAATCCTGCTAGACTCCACTGAAGTTTATCTGGATTTTTTTATTTTTTTTTAGCAAATTATGATTTAAGTGAGTTTTACTATTTTGGATAACCTCTACTTAGGTTAGAATTTTACTATTTTGATCATTTTAAATTAAGTATTTTATTTTTCTTTACTAGTAATATAATAAAAAAATCATATATATTATACATATTATTGAATAATAAAAAATATCAAAATTTTCTTTTTATTTTATGGATTCAAGGTTTTGCACAATTATGCATGGTAGATGGTGATCTTCCTCCTCACACACTTCCTTGAGTTAATATGCCACATGTAATGTGGATGGACAAAGCATCGTGATTGGATAATGCATGACCTCATTTCAAATCTATATATCAAAATATTTAAAATTCTTAAGAACGGGAAAAAGAGCAAAGGAGAGAAAATGTAGGCATCTGTAATTCATCCTCGTAAACGTGAACCCGTCTTTAGGAGATCCTGACCGTTCGTCTTCTTGTTTCCATCATTTACGGTCCATACAATGGTGCATCTGGATATTCTCCTGTTAAAAGTGGCATTTAGTGCATCATTTTCAAACCAACCATTTTAGGCCATTATTCCAATGGGTCTGATCATCCAGCGGTTCCAAGATTTCCCATCCAGTGATCATGCAAACCAAGCGCTTGGATTGCTAAAATGTTGGCCCAGTGACAACGACAACTAGCTATGGTTAGATTACATTACCCTGATGACAGTCCAAGTGTTCACTCCCAAAGTGCAGGGTTGTGATGTAGTAATAACTCGGTAAGACCGAGGTCGAATCCCAAGGGACTGGAACTTGTACGTTATCTAAAATTAACTGGAAATAGAACTAGAATGAGATGAAATCTGAATTGAATTATAAATAGAGGAATAATTGTAAACTATTAATCTAAAACTTATAGGAGAAATCAGAGGTAAGGAAACTAGGGATTCAGAGGATCCACTTGTAGAGATCAGGGAGATCTTATGCCTGTTTCATGAATCATGAAATTTACTGAACTGCCATTGATCTAGTTTTCAAAGAGATGAAAGGAAGATGAATTAGAATGGATTCCATCACCAAACCATGCCCAAAGACTATGGCAAACAATAGAATCAAACTAATTACCACTCAATCACATGTATGCAAGTTAGGAAGGGTACCGACATCCAACCATGCCCAGGAGACTATGGTGAACAACAGGGCTTCCTGACATCATAAACATTAAAGAGAACGGAAATATTCAAAGCCCTTGCAGACCCATTGTAATTTCAGTCACAACAGACCATTAAAAACCTAAAACATTCCCATAATAATTAACTAAAATCAACGTCAATTCATGCATTAAAATAAAATCAAATCTCCCATCTCACTACAAGCTTCACCTCTTAGCCCTAGCTAAGAGGTTTAGCCAGACATGAATGGGCTAAATCTCCACAATTGAAATAAACTAAGAAATAAAAAGAAAATACTCTTTTTTTTCTTCTGCTTCACGTCCCTACCCGAGCCTCCACGTCTCTCTTCTTCTTCCTTCCTAGACCTGAATGAATGCTCCCACGTCCAAAATCTCCTTTTATAGCTGCTGGAAGGCTGGAGTCAGTGACAGAGTTGTAGCAGGACACAGAGTGCAATTTTCGCAGCCAAGTTCGGTGCCTCGAAACACACCACTTTTCTCGCTCAAATTTCAAAGAAACACCGTACCTTAGTACTTTCTTGGGTTCTCTACATGATAGACGGTTTAGATCTGCCATATTATCAAAGATGATGGGCCAAAACCGCCTGGAAAAGTTAGTTTTCGCGGATGTGCGAAACTTTTCACACCATTTCGCTGTTGTGATCAGTGAGCCCCACAGAAGCATTTTTCTGGAAAATCCACCCCGTCCATTGGATTCAGAACGAAATTTCAGTCAAGAATGGGTGGTTTTGAACGTCCATTGACGCGACCTAGAGAAGAAATCACAAAAGAATCAGTTTGAACGCTACCGGGCAGCCCTTTTGTGGCCTCTGTATCTCACACGTGTGCATGCATGGGTAAAAAGTGACAACATGGTTTTGTAGTGCTCGCGGCTGTCTACACGGTGGATGGTTTGGATTGAGCTTCTGGGGCACGTGTGGGGCCCACAGTCGATCGCAAAAACGGCCAGCGGCCGTGCATTACGCGGTGCATAAGCGGAAACTTCTTCCGCTGTGATGATCGGTGGGGTCCACTGAGCTTTAATTTGAAAAATCTACACCGTCCATTGGCTTCAGGACGAAAAACCGTCCAGGAAGACAAAGTCTAGTTTGATTTCAATGTGGCCCATAAAATCTGTAACCCAGCCGTCCATCCTGCATTTTCCATCCATCTACGTTCGTACCTGTTCATGGGATCAAAAGGACAGCTAGGTGAGGGTTTTTTCCCCCCTATCGAGAGTATGGACGGCTCAGATCATCTGAAAATATGATGTGTGGGTCCTACTACACAAAAAATGGGAGCCAGCGTCCGTCCGCTGGCTCCTTACGCAGAGAGGGAGAGAGAGACGGGTCGTTGCTGCCTTTGACCGGGCGGTTTAACCGGTACAATGCACGTGTACGTGCACTACACGCACCCCCACCCTCATGTGGGGTCCATTGTGATGTTTATGTGAAATCCTTTCCGTCCATCCTTTTCAAAATCTCATTTTAACCGTCCAGAACACTTTTGAAGCATATCCATAACTCGGGTGGGCCCCAATTTGAGATTTTATGGGCTGATCTATCCGTTGGGAAACTTCTAGGGTGATTCAATAGATGATTTTTGACGTGTACGGTTAATTTATGGCCTTCATGCCACGTATGAAGTTTCGAGCTGAACTGATATTGAAAACCCCGTGATCTTGCATTCTGGATGCGTTTCAAGCCACTTGAGCTTCAGTTTCTTAGTTTTCTCGGATTTCTGATCGTGTATATTTGTCAATCTTGGTCCCCTGGAGTGTGTCCCTTGCCTTTGGTGTCATCAGATCGTTCAATCTCAACTTTTAACGTCTTTTTTCCATCCATACTCATAAAATCACCTTGCAACACAAGAATGAGAAAATGAGCCATTAGACAACATTATATTCGTAAATTCAGACAATATCTGGGGTCTAATATGTAATATTTGACCCTCAACACCAAGGCACTGAGAGGAGAAAAGTCTACATTAGTCACATTCTTAGGTACATCCATGTATACTGGGTTCTTACTCATGTGTCCACCGGAAACTCACAAGAGTTTCAACATGAGGTCACAGGTTCAAGTACTCAGTTACGTGGTGAAATTCCACTACATTGTGAGTGCGTAGATGTGTGTGGGGTGTAAGTATATGTGGCAAAAAAAACAAAAAAAAGTACATATATATGAAGGCAATCATGTCTAACAAGATATTGATGCTCTCCCTCTCTTACTAAGAATAAAAGCGTCATGTACATATATGAGGCAATCATGTCTAGTATGATATTGATGCTCTTCATCTCTTACTAATAATAATAGCGTCATGTGCATATGTCAGACAGTAAATATGAAAGCATGAAAACATTTACCACTAAAACTATCATGTACCCTTATAATGTTTATATTCCATCCAACTCAATCATAAGTTGACTCCCTCTTAGAAGAAGAAGGAAAATTAAATATCAGCTTAATCCAAAGCTTTTATATTCTTGAAGATGGTTTCGAAGGTAAGCCTTTACCCATTGATGTAGCCCTCTAAAATTTTGGATCTCTTTGTATTTATATGTTTTTATGATTGATAATGATTTTCATTAACTTCCATATAAACATTCAGGTATCATACTTAATGCATTTATAAAAAAGAGAGCACACTTAGTTGGAAAGTTTTTAAGTTATTGTAAGTTTGAGTCCTGGAACCGAAACCTATCCAAATCTCAGTTGGACCATGCCCA
Organism: Magnolia kwangsiensis; assembly: GCA_037074715.1. Taxonomy (NCBI): domain Eukaryota; kingdom Viridiplantae; phylum Streptophyta; class Magnoliopsida; order Magnoliales; family Magnoliaceae; genus Magnolia; species Magnolia kwangsiensis. Next base: position 3,413,982 of record CM073579.1, on the reverse strand, counting down.
GGATAACAGTGGTACATGAATACCCGCCATTAAAAGCTCCCCGTGGGCCACAAAAGTTTTGGATTAAGCTTATATTTGTGCTCTCTTTATCTAGGTGTTGGATGCATGGCAAATAAATGTTATGGTGGGCCCTTGGAATTTTTTAAGGTGGATGTCTAATCACCACTGTTTCCTGTGGTGAGATCCATCTTTTTTTTTTTCGGTTTGGGGGGTGGGTTAGCTTGTTAGTACACACCCATGTCAGGACACACACTCCATGTTAGCCACCCCTGTGCTAGGGATCGATACCAAGACCTCAAGTGTTGAAACGAGGTATCTCCACTCATTCTGCCAGTTGAGCTATGGATCTGGGTGTGGTGAGATCCATCTGAGATTTGGGTCTTCTTCATTTTTGGGTTCATGCCATCAAATGAGCTGGCAAAGCAGATGGACGATGTGGATGTTCAACAATACATCAAGGTGGGTCCCATGGTCATGTCACCACTAAAGTCGATGTATCCCAGGCCGCACAGAATCTACGCTTACGTCGGAAGTCACAGTGCCAAGATGATATTAGTTGGAGAATCCTAACCTAGGATTAAGGCTGTACACAGAGTCAAGCTAGCTCGAAAAGCTCGCTCGAGTCGGCTCGACTCAGCTCGGATTGACTCGGCTTGAAAGGCTGACTCAAGGTAAGTCAAGCTTGTTTATTAAAGCTCGAGTTGAGTTCAAGCCAAGTTTGTCCATGGTGTATTTCAACTCGACTCAACTCGAACTCGACTCGATTCAAAGCTTGAGCTCGAGCTCGAGTAATATATTTTAATAATATATATTATATATATTATATTAATATTCAATATAATATATATATATATATATATAAGTTTAAAAAATAAAAAAATAATAACTTAAAACTTAAAAGTTTTTACTAGAAAATCCTATTTGACCCTACCCATCCCCATTTCTTCTTTTTCTTTCCCTTACCCTACTGAGGTAAACTCGACTCGACTCAAACCACTAACTCGACTCGAAAGCTTTAGCAAACAAGCCAAGCTTCAATGTTGAGCTCGAGGGCAACTTGATCTCTAGCTCGAACTCGAGTATAGCATGGACGAGTCAAGCCGAGCTTGCCCCACTTCGACTCGACTCAGCTCGATGTACAGCTGTACCTAGGATTCGTGGACAGACCTTTGTAGAAATTGGGTTGTTTGGGTTTTTTCATTTTTAACCGTCCAACAAATGTCCACCAATCTGATCATCAGATGATCAAATAAGGTGACTAGGGTTTTTTCTTTTTTAACCACCCATGGTACATTTCGTACACGTGAATGAACCATCACACGGTGACAGGCGACCAAATAGGGAGGCTGCTTCATCATCTGGAATCCTGTCCAACACAAAAACACTCAACTCCGTGGGGCATAACACTATTATATATGAAATCCATTCCATCCATCATGTTCTATAGTCTATTTTAGGGCATATGCCAAAAATAGCCAGATCTGCAACTAAGGTGGGCAACACCATATTAACCATTGTTGTGTTTAGGGCTTCCATGATATATATTTTTCTTTAAAACTTTTGAAATATAGACTTTAGGCTATTTTTGGTGTGTGTAACCGTTTTTTATGAGATCGTCTAATGTTGAATAAATTGTGATCATGGATCTCACACTGTACACATAAGCAATAATGATTGTGGTATGTACATATAAGTGATCATGGTATGTACACACAAGTGTGAATGCCATTCTGTCCTAACACACTATTTGTAGAAGAAAATACCCTTGCCTTCCGTATGGACACACTATTGACCACCGTATACACTACCTTTTACGTATTTTCAAAACACTCCTAAACTTTACTTTCCCAAAGTAACCATTCTATACGGACATACTATTTGCAGATGAGAATACCCGTGCCTTTTTTATGGGTACACTATTGATCACCGTAGACACCGCCTTCTACCCAGCGTCTTTTCAAAATGCTCCTCAACTTTACTTTCTCATTAATGGTTACTTTGGGAAAGTAAAGTTTAAGAGTGTTTTGAAAAGACACGAGGTAAAAGGTGATGTCCACCATGGCCAATTTCTCTATTCCCTATTCTCCAGCATCACATCCATTAAAGTTCTTATAATTATCACATCTTTTCATATATATTTTATTATTATTATAAATCAAATGGATGTTAAAATAGCCTTCTTACATGAAGATCTCAACAAGGAGATCAACATGTAGCAACTCGAAGGGTTTGTGGACCCTGCGGAACATCTAAAATTATATAGATTGGTTAAATCTATGTATGGTCTTAAACAAGCTCCAAATCAATGGTATGCTAAATTTGATTTTATACTTAGATATTATGGCTTTAGCATATAAGGAGTAAATAAGTATATATATTATAAAAACTCTACGTAGGCACATTTTTATTTAATTTTAAAACTATATATTGAGCCCCAACTATGGATCCGTACTTTGAATAGATTCACATTTTATGTTTTAGTTGATTTACTTACTTTAAATGTGTTTATTTAAGAGTATGTTATATTATTTAGTTTAATTCTATAGTTGTTTGGATATCTCATATACCTGAACCTGATTAGGTCCGGGCTGACTCTCCAAAGATTTAGACCTGACCCAAAAAGACCTGAACCCGGACCCCGCAAGAATATAAGACCCGATGGAGCCCGACCCTGACCCATCGCCTCCCCCAGTTTTATGGTTGTTTGGATTGACACCTAATTTATGAATATTCCAATCTTTAAATTGCAAAGTTCATGGAGAGTGGTATTGAGGCCTTTGGATGAACATTCCCAAATTCACAAATGCCCGAATTCCGTACGAAAGTGAACTGATGGCTGGGGGATTGACGGTGTCTAAGAGAAATCAGATGTGAGGACCTTAAATGATGGTTGGTGTATATTGATGATGAGTGGACCATCTATAATCAACATGCACCACCATTTTAATTTATTTTTTGACATTGATCAAATGACGTTCTATACCATCATTGAGGTTCTTTACAATCAACCGTCCAATTTTTTGTTTGGCCGACCTTTTTCCAGCTACAGTCGATCAGTATCGTCCCTTTTGTCGGTCATCGATCAGGTGGTTAATATGAACCAACCAAGCGATTGTTACATGAAACGGGCCATCAAAGGTGGGTCCCACATGATGGACGGTTCAGATCCATATTAGACAGTTCTTTATATTATCATTGATTTAAGCCGTCCATTTTGATTCCCATTGATTAGATGGAACTGGACCGTCCAATCTCAGAGGACAACAGATATAAATGGCCAACCAAGAAACAAAGGCGACTAAATCATGAAATGGACACTGATAGCGACCAAACAACAAACTGTTAAATTATGTGCTTTCCATGAGGCCCACCATGAATGTAGCCTACCTCTTTGGGCCCACAATGTTGTATATGTAAAATCCACTCCGTTGATCAGGTGATAATCCTTATCTTCACCGTCCATATATACAAAATATAATGTCGTAAAAACTCAGACAGGTCAACCAACGGGAACAATGTAAAATTGCACCTAAAAGTGACTCACACCTGATGAACGGATCTGATTAAAGATACACAACATGATGTCCCTACACAAAAACCTATGGTTCACATACCACTCATTATTCTCCGTGGTGTGGCCCACTCAATCATGGATCTAGCTGATTTTTGGCTCCTGGGTCTATTATCAAGTGTCTCATTTAATGGACGGAGTGGATTTAATATATACAACATGATGGGCTCCAAAGGATGTAATAAATCACGAGCTGGTTGATTCTCCGCATCCAAACGGCCCCTTCAGATGGTGTGCACTCTCTAACTTGATAGAGAATCGTTCTTCTAGAGGAAGCTCCTAAAGCCATCATCCATCCTAGTTGGTGTCCATAACTTGGGAGTCTTATGGTGGCTTTCCTCCTCCTAGTGGAGAACCTGTACCCTAGGCCCATCTATAATACCAGTAGGATGGATTTCCTCATGTACTCTTTATATATATATATATATATATATATATATATATATATATATATATATATATATATATATATATATATATATATATATATTGACATCCATTGTTTTAATTAAGGGTTTTCTACATGTGATATGACTAATAAATTATAATATATTATTATTAGAAATTAAAAATCTATCAAAATAAATTTTGTCACGTGTGAAATGCTTCTTATTTATCCAATCCATAGAAAACCTGTCGTGGGGTTTCTCATTTTTTAAAATTTAGAGAAAATTTTGAGTTTATTGAGATTAATTAATGAGCCCTTGATCAAATGGTTGCAAGACTTCCATGAATTTTACATGGTTGATCCTAATTACTATAGTTTTAGCCATAGCTATGTGGGATCACTCTTTTCGAGTTATGAAATAAATGTTCGGTCTTTGTAATTCTCATACGTCACATTGATTTTATTTCTAGGTAATTAAAATATTTTGATTTATTATTTCTTTAGAAATATAATGGCCAATTTGAAATAATAAAAAAGAAACGTAAGCAAACACCATTTCTCATGAAACTAACTTTTTATTATTTGCAAAGCCTTTCTCTATAAAATTTATGGAAGATATATATATATATATATATATATATATATATATATATATATATATATATATATATATATATATATATTCTTTTTTTCTTTTTCTTTTTTGTTAAAAATCTATAAACAAATTTTCCCACCACCACCACTCCTAAGAAGGGAATTTTCCATAATAAAAAGAAAATGAGTTTCCCAAAGTTACCCATATGTGCTACCATCCACCTCCAATAATGTAATAGCCCCGGTTATAATAGTCAGTCTTATACACGTGTGTGTGTGTGTGTGTGTGTGTGTGTGTGTGTGTGTGTGTGTGTGTGTGTGTGTGTGTGTGTGTGTGTGTGTGTGTGTGTGTGTGTGTGTGTGTGTGTGTGTGTGTGTGTGTGTGTGTGTGTGTGTGTGTGTGTGTGTGTGTATATATATATATATATATATATATATATAAGAAAAACTAGTGTACAGCTAAAACTTTAGAAACACTGTTGGTTAGATTTTACTTATTCCCATTAATAATAGAAGTATAGAATTTCAGGGGTAAAATTATTTTTAAGAGAAAATTATCTTTAAGGAGAGTAGATTATACCAGCCAGTATTTAATGGTAAAATTGTATTCATCCAATGTGTATTGATTATTCTAATATAATAAATGAGGTTTTCTAAGCCACCAACATATAAGAGATGTTTACGCATTATGCATGCGTTAAAGTGGCACATGTGTGTGTGATCCAATCTATTTATCTTGTAGTCTCAATCATGAAAATATTTCTAACTGGCCCAACCCAACTTGAAACCTAGATCTGAAGACCAGATGTATATCCAAACCTGATTTGGTTGGGGTTGGGTCTCCAAGATCTAGACCAGGACCCAAAAGGACTTGTGCCAAGCAAGACTAAAGGATCCGACTCAAACACAATCCAGACCTAACCCATTGACACCCCTAAGTTTGTGGCCGTTTGGATTGACACCTAACTTATGAATTTTCCAATCTTTAAATTGCAAAGTTCATGAAGAGTGATATTCAGGCATTTGGATGACACATTCGCAAATTCATGAATTCCCCAGTTACATTCGAAAGTAGGCATATTATTGTAATTCAAAATTAGCTATACATAGTATATTTGAAAGGGTTTGAATTTAATTATGAAAATCTGATTTTGATATCTCTAATTAGTGTACGTATGTAATGTTTGACACAATGGTTGTAATAAGCCTACTAAAATATATACTTTGCCTAAAATTGTTGAATTTCCAAGTCTCAAATGAATTGCAAACATGAGATCACATCCAAGCAACTAACTAATGATTTTTAACCGTTGATATATAAGGACAAAGTTTGGATGGCACGGATCATCATATTAAAAGTAATTATTGGGATGTAATTGATAGTATGATTGTTCTGGGATACCATATTAAAAGTAATTATTGTGATGTAATTGATAGTATGATTGTTTTAGGATATCACCAAAGGTCCATATGCCTAATAAATTAATAGCCTAGTGATGGATGCGGATTGCGTCCTACCCGGCCCGGACAGTAATGTGTCTGAATAGGGCTCCATGGGGTCCACCGTGATGTAAGTGTTTTATCCACGCTGTTAATCATTTTTCTCAGATAAGTTTAAGGTATGAGTCAAAAAATGAGGCTGGTAAAAGTTTTAAGTGGACCACAAAGTAGGGATTGAATGTAATCTAAGCTTTTATCTTGGATTTTCAACCCCCCAAAGGATTTAAACCCCCGATTATTTCATTGGTGCCAAACATATCAAGGAATTTGAAATCAACTCAAACACCCCGGAATCCACCATGTCAAATGACCCTTAAATTGACAGTACTGTCCTTTTGAATATATGGGTGGTGGATTTTCGGTGTCTACTGGAAATGTGATGTGAGGTCCCTAATGATGGTTGGTGTGAATTGATGATGAATGGACCATTTGTAATAACATGCACCATTATTTTATTATTGTTATTTTTATTTATTTTTTTCACATTAACCAACCCATCAATGGGGTTCTTTATAATCAACGATCCAATTTTTTATTTGGACCTTTTTCTGGTACAATCAATCACTATCGTTGGCCATCAATCAAATGGTTAAGATAAACCAACCAATTGATTGTTGAATGAAATCGGCCATCAAAGGTGGGTCCACAAGATGGACAGTTCAGATCCATATTAGACAGTTCTTTTTTATATTATCATCAATTTTAGCCGTCCATTTTTTATTCCCATAGATTAGATGGAGCTAGACCGTCCAATCTCAGAGGACAGTAGATATTATCAGGCACCATTTTCTTAAAATGTTAAATCTCATGGGGCCAATTGGTGTAGGGTTGAACATGATGAGGCCCAACACCATCTTCCTTAAGAGAATGACTATTATAAATCTATAGAATTCTTCTAGACTCTTCACGGGCGTTGTTCGAATCCACGATAAAGAAAGTAAGTAAAATAAAAAATAACTTCTATAAAATTTGAAATTGAGTAATAAATCCAATAAACAAATTCACAACTCAGTACATAAAGATATCAAGCAATAGGAGAGTCAGAAGCATGCTACAACTGAAACTCTTAAAATTCGCAACTTACTATAAATAGTAAACTTTCTATTTATAAACATTCGAGATGTCTACTAATGTGTAAGGTTTTCGGCTACTAAGTGTCCTATTTGGATTCACCAATCTGTTCTCCTAAGTATTCTAAGCTCTTTTCACATTGGCCGCAACTCTTAAAGCCCGACGAATGAAGAGTTATAATCAAATTAAAACTTATTATTTAGATTAAAAATGAAATTAAAATAAGAAAATAACAATCATTTCAGAATATTCTACAAATCTGGCTTGTGCAACCTAGCATATCGGAGTTGGTAGGCTAAAGTAGTTTATTCTATTCCAAAATCATATATTTTACGTCCAATAAGCCATTCCAGATTTTGAGATATGCCCCACATAGGGCTTGACAGTTCAGAATACTTCAGCCTTCAACCAGGCCTTTTCTGATTCATCCTGGCCATAAAGCTGTCCGAGATTCACTCTACATCACCGATCTAACAACAAAAGCTATTAATTGATGAAATGGACTTTGATAGCAACCAAATGAGAAACTGTTAAATCATGGACTTTTCATTCGGTGCCCACCATGAATGCCACCCGAATTAGATACCGGCAAGGTCAGTAGCCAAGTCGCTACTGAAGTGACATCACCAAGCTGAGTGGACCCCACCATGATGCATGCGTTGTATTCATACCCATACCGTCCAACCATTTGTAGGGATCGTTCTGTGGCACGAGAAAAACAATGAAATTGATCTAAAGTTCAAGTGGACTCACCATAGAAAACCACGGGATCAGTCTCGCACACACCGTTGAAACATTTATACGGTGCACCATGATGTATTTTTTAGATTCAACTTATTCATAAGTTAACACAGAGATAGATGAATTGAAAAAAAAAATAAAAAAATCAGCTTGATCAGAAAATTCTGTAACCCCTAAGAAGTTTTGAACGGTAGATGTCATTGTCCTCACTGCTTTCTATGGTAGAGTCCACTTGAAGATCTAGCTCATTCTTTTTCTCATGTCATGAAACGATCTCTCTAAACAGATGGATGGTATGGATATAACACATGCATCATAGTGGGGTCTGTGGTGACGTCACTTCACTAGCGAATTGGCTACTGACCTTGTCAGTATCTAACACACACCCCATGAATGAAGCCTACCTCTTTGGGCCCACCATGTTATATATATGTAAAATCCACTCCGTCCGTTAGGTTATAATCTTTATTTTCACCGTTACATACAAACTATAATCATGATAAAAACTCATAAAGGACAAACCAAAGGGGAAAATGTTAAATTGCGCCTAAAACCTTTAAGTCCACGTGTTGCGTCCTGCCTGAGTCTTGGATTAAGCTGATTTTTTAATATTCCCTCCATCCTGGTGACTCACACCTGATTAACGGATTAGATGAAAGATACATGGTGTCGCCACACAAAAACCTATAGTTCGCGTACCAATTTATTCCCTGTGGTGTGGCCCACCTCGATCGTGAAGCCTGCTGAGTTTTGGTAAAAGGTCTAGAATCAAGGATCTCATCTGATGTACGGACTGGATTTAATATATACAACATGGTGGGCAACAAAGGATGTAACAAGTCTTGAGCTGACCGATTATCCGCATCCAAAATTCGTCTGATTGGGAATGAAAGTAAATTACTATTAAGAAAAGAAGAACATTCACATCCAACACATCTGAGCCGTTGACTTGCCTGGCCCCAACTTATAAATCATTGAAAGAAAAAATTACAATGATCTGTTCATCTTTCCAGCCACGATGTCAAAAAATAAAAATAAAAAATTGAGGACCAATACATACGATGAGAGTACATGTGCGGCAACCTGATGAACGGATCGACGTGATTTTGATCGGTCCTAGCTTTTCAACGGTTGGGATGCATTATATCTGTAACACGCTTGTGGCATACACTCAATGGACCATAAGCTTGTCTTCCTTAGCCATGGAGCATTTGGACCGTTCACAGAATATGCCATTGAATGTTGACCATCGGTTCTACTTTTTTCTCATCTGATCGTGATATTTTTGGGTATGCTCCATCCATGACAGGGTTCACCAGATGAACGGCTCAGAGTACATGATCACATGACACGTGCAAAGCTTTCGTCATTGTGGAGTTCTGGAGGTGCAATTAACCATGTAACAACATACTCTAGCCTAACATATTACATCATAGCCATGCACGTCCACCACCTATGGATTGGGACAGAATGTCGGCCATCCATTAATTTCAATGTTGTGGCCCACCTGTGGAGGGGAACGTCCACATTTCGTGCGCTGGTCGATCTTTAAGATGATGAAACCGACCTTTCCAACGGCTCGCGGCCCTATAAATGAGACCGAGAGGAGAATTTTCTGCCACCAATGTAGACGGCTGCTATTTAAGGACGCGGATTAGGTGCGACCCTGGATCCAGCCAGGTGGGTGGGGCCCACCTGAATGTATATGTTGAATGTACACGCCGTCCATCAGCTTTGCAAGATCAATTTAGGACATGGTCCAAAAAATGAAGCAGATACTATACTTAGGTGGACCATACAGTAGAAATTGGATCCACCGTTAAAACTTATTGGGACCCACAAAAGTTTTGGATCAAGCTGCTATTTGTTTTTTCTCTCCATCTAGGTCTGCCGGAACTTGTTAACAGAGTGGATGGAAAACAAACATTACGATGGAACCTAGGAAGTTTTTAACAGGAGGTGTTCAATGACCATTGTTTCCTATTATGTGGTCTACCTGAGATTTTTATTTGTTTCATTTTTAGTCCCATGCCCTAAAATGAGTCGGAAAAATGCATTGACCGTGTGCATGTACAACACCTACATCTAGGTGGGCCCCACGGTTACCAGCGCTGCACCAACCAGGCTGGATCCAAGGTCGCACCTAATCCCGGTGGCTATTTAATTTTGAAAATTAAACCCCATAGTGGATCATAATAAGGTTGCAACATTAGCCATTTAATCTGTACACTTGAGCTTTAGATGTGGCTAATTTCGAAGCTCATATTTTAGAATGATCTACAAAATTTGATAGATGGTGTGGATCCAAAACATAAATTATTGTGGGCTCAAAGAAGTTTCATACGTTAAAAGTTATGTTGTGTAGTATCCAATTTATTTGAGAGAGAAATCTAGCCTATCTTATCTGCGGAAGTCACCAGCGCTGATCAGAACACATACTAGTAGGGGTGTACATCGAGTCGAGCTGGCCTCAGCTCGACTTGGCTTGGGCACTAGCTGACCTTAGTTCGAACTCGGCTCGGCTTGATTCTCAAGCCATACTGGCCAGCTTGGCTCGGTTTGGTCAATAGCTCAGGCCAGTTCGAAAAAAGATCGAGCCGAGTTCGCCGTTGAAGCATTTTTACAAACACTTGGATTATACTTTCAAAATATTACTATATTTGAGATAACAATAATGGTTTTACATGTATTTTATCAAACACCTTCTAAGCAATATAAAAATCAAGAAAAAAGAGTATTAATTTTAAATACATACCTTTTTTGCCACCAGCCGCACTTCTTTGAGCCATTTCATCAAACACTTAGTGAGCAACATCAATATCAAAGTAACCAAGTCATCGACCTAGTTCGATCCTAGTTTGATTTGAGTTGGGTTCAATCTGAATTAAGTCAAGTCAAGGCCAGCTCGAACTCAGGTCAAACTAAAAAAATCAACTCAACTCGGCTCGAAATCCGCTTTAAACCAAGTTGAAATTGAGCTTTTTTGAGTTGAGGCAAGCAAGCTGACCAAGCTAGCTCAGTTCATGTACAACCCTACATACCAGGATGAAAGGAGAACATGGATATCAGCTTTATCCAAAACTTTAGTGGCCCTAAGAAGTTTCTAATGATAGGGCATCACCACAGGTTCCCATGGAGTTGTCCACCTAAGATTTGGATCTGCCCCAATTTTCAGCTCATGCTTTAAAATAAAGCTGCCAAAATAGCTGGATGGCGCAAGTAAAATGCATACATCATGGTGGGACCTCATAGCTTTGAGCTAGCTAGTGTCGTGGTCACTAGCAAAACCACCTTGGTCAAATTGATCCAAACACACCATTGGAAACTTCCTTGGGCCCACCATAATGTTTCTTGGGGCCATCCAACCCATTGATAAGGCGACACAAACATCAACCAAGGGAAGACATAACTTGAGCTTGACATCACATGCATATTCTACGGTGGGGGTCCACCAATGCTTCATACCTGCCTCATTTTTGGGCTCATGGCCTAAAATGGGATTAAAAAATAGATAGGCAGTGTGGATGACACACACATATAAAGGTGGGCACCATAGAATCCACATCACGCCTGGGCCCTTCTAACCGGGTAGAATTGTAAAAACAAAAGGATGCAGTGGTAAATCCGTAATTTAACACTTCAACGGCACACAGAAGAGCCCCTTTAATTTGGAAACGGATCGGCCACTCACCCTGCCATCAGCGAATGGCTGGTGGTCGGTGCTCTGTGGGCCTCACCATGATGTATGTGCTTCATCCATACCGTCCATCTATTTTCTCGACCATTTCATGGTATGATACTTAAGACAAGTTATATTTCAATCTCAACTGGACCACATTACAGGAAACAGTGTTGAACAAACGTCAGCCATTAAAAACTTTTTGGGGGCCATAAAAGTTTTGGATCAAGCCGATGTTTGTTTTTAACTTTCAACTGGGTCTGTATGACTTAATCAACAGATTGGATGTCAAATAAATAGTACAGTGGGCCTTAGGAGGATTTTAATGGTAGATATCCAATCACTATGGTTTTCCTGTGGTCAATCTGAGATTTATATTCCTCTAATTTTTGGCATAAATCCCTAGAATAATCTGTAAAAATGGATGAACGGAATGGATGAAACACAAACATTATGGTGGGGCCCACAGAGCACCGACCACTAACCACGGGGCTGGTAAAGGGAGTAGCCAATCCGCGTCCCTTTAATTTTCCTTTCGGCCATTACCGGCGAACCACCCATGGTCGGTTCAGATTATCGCATGAATGCGTGTTTTTTAGCTCCCGCATCTCAAAAGTGGACCCCACTAGATCGATGGTCCAGTCAAGATACGTCGGAGCTTAATTTGGACGGCCGGTCTTTAATTTTCCTTTTCTCTGACCACTGCTTACAAACCACACATTGTACGGTTCCGATCATCCCATGAATGCATGTTTTTTGACGCCAAGTCATATCAACGGTGGGACCCATTGGATCGACTGACCACATCACAACGTCATCGTGTGGCTTATGGATGGGACTGATGTATGGCCCCATGATGCATCCCCAAACATGAGACAAATCTACTTACATGACATCAATATGAATTGCATCTAATGTAGTGTGGTCCACTTGAGATTTGGATCTACTTCATTTTTGAGCTCTTGCTGTAAAATAATGTGTAAAAACTGATGGACGGCCTGGATATACAACACATACATCAAGGTGGGCCTATGGTCGGGGAAGACCTGCTACAGTGTTACCCAGTAACACCTAATCAGCTCCTTAATTAAGGACGTTTAATTTGGATTATTTACATGCCACGTGTGTAATTTATAAGTATTTTTCCAGAGTATCATCCCTCACACTCTGACAGAGTAACAGAATTTTTCTACAGGGAAAATAGTCAACTTTAGGATGGCCCACTGCCGGGGTTGTAAGTAATTTTCCAGAGTATCATTCCTCAACAGAGTTTTTCCAGACGGAAAATAGTCAACTTTGGGATAGCCCACCATTTGGGATGTGTGCCACGTGTCATCAGATAGGGTTGTACCACTGCAGCGACTAGCGAGGGAGTCGGAAAGTTCCTGCGCAAGGATGCTTGTTGGGCCCCTTTGAAATGTTTTTGAGAAATCCACCCCGTCCATCCATTTTCTTAGCTCATCTTAGAACGATAGAAGAAAAATAATATGTATTAAACACTCAAATAAACTACACAGGCGGAAACAGTGGGCATTCAGTGAGCGCAGTTAAAGTATTTTTATGGCCATAAAAGTTTTGTATAAAGCTATCTTTTTGTATTTTTTCACTTCATCACATTGTGAATGACCTAATAAACAGTTTAAATAGCATATAAACATCAAGGTGGAGGCCACGAAAGTTTCAACGGTGGATATTTCTTTCCCAATTTTCTCTCTTCGTGTGACCCACTTTAGTTTTGTATTCAATTCATTTTTGGTCACACATCCTAAATTGATCTCTCCAAACGGATGGACGGAATTGATTTCTAACATACACCACAGCGGGCCCACCGAGCATCCTTGGCAGGTACTACCTGCATTGGCAGGAAATCCGCGTTTAAGGGAGTCACCGACCCACTTAATTTTGAAACGGATTGGCTACTTCCCCTGCCACCAGCCAATGGCTGGTGGTCGGTGCTCTGTGGGCGCACCATGATGTATGTGTTTCATCTATGCCATACATTTATTTTTTAATTTTATGGTATAACACAAAAAATGAGGAATATCCCAATCTCATTTGAACCGCATTACATGATATAGTTTTGAATGAACGATAGACCATTAAAAACCTTTTAGGAGCCATAAAAGTTTTGAGTCAAGCTGATATTTGTTTTTTCTCTTCATCTAAGTCAGTATGACCTAATCAATAGGATGGATGTCAAATAAACAGTACGGTGGGCCTTAGGAGGATTTTAATGATGGATATTCTATCACTATTGTTTTCCTGTGTTGTGGTCCGCCTGAGATTTATATCCCTCTTTTTTTGGGATCTAAGTCTAAAACGATATGTAAAAATGAATGAACGGAATGGATGAAACACATACATCATGGTGGGCCCACTTAGCACAGACCATTACCACCGGGATAATGGTGCTGGAGTAGCCAATCCGTTTCCCTTAATTTCTGGACATTGCTGTGACGAGTGCAGCTAACAACTGTTAGCTTAGTTAACGTGCACGCAGGAGAAGTTGGGGATTTGGTAGGAGAGTACGTAGTAACCACCGACCACCACCGGGGTTAGTATTCTGTGGCTGTGGGGCCTACTTTGATGTATGTGTTTTATATTCGTACTATTCATCTATTTTGTCACCTTATTTTAGGGCATGAACGCAAAGCCGAGGCATACTACATGATGATGACAGCCATCATTTAAACTTTTTTAGAGCCCACCAAGGTGGTTAATTTGCTATCCAACTGGTTGATTAGGTTACATAGACCTCAAGGAAGTGCAAACACAAATATCAACTTGATCCAAGACTTTTGTGGCCCATATGAAATTTCTTGTTTTTCCGTTCTTTTATTTGGTTTCATGGCTTGGAGGTGTAGAGTTTATATATTTATTCCTTTTTAAAAAAAACTTTTTCAATGAATTCTTGATTAATTATACTTATTTTTTTTAATATGAACTTCAAAAGTCTGGTGTAATGTTCTATCCAACCAAAACAATGTCATCGAAAACCTCTACTAGTCAGGTAGCTTATTGAAAACGTTGTTTTTTTTTTTTTTTTTTGTATTTAATTGTTTTATTTATTTATTTATAGTAGTAGAATGTAAATTCCATATGATGTGGGTACTTTTCTTCTAAATTTCCTAGTTAACGAGCAAATGAAATAATAGAACTCATTTTCCGTTTCTTTGCAACGGCTAGCACAATAAAAAATCCTCTGAAGGTAGTTATAAAAATACCCCTTATTCCTTCGTGAAGGGCGGATTGCGTCAGGCCAAGTAACACCAACTTCGATCAGACCACGGTGGTGGGGCCCACCTTGATGTATGTTTTCCATATCCATGCTATTCATCCATTTTTCCAGCTAATGTAAGGCTTGATACCAAAAATGAAGCAGATCCAAATTTCAGGTGGACCACATCACAGGAGATAGTGGTGATTGAATACCCACAGTTAAAAACTTACTAAGGCTCACTATAATGTTTATTTTCCATCCACCCTGCTGACGAGAAAACACATTGATCTAAAACTTTTGCGAACCATAAGCATTCAATCACAACTGTTTCTGTAATATGGTCCACTTGAGATTTAGACCTACTTCATTTTTTGGCTTATACTCTAAATCGAGTTGAAATAACCGATGAGATGTATGGATATACATATATACATCAATGCATCAAGGTGGGTTCTACAGCTGTGTTATCCAAACAATTGACAGTGGGCGTGAAGCTAATGGTTTATACATCCTCGATGATCCACAAACTCCAAGTGTGCTTCAACTATGTGCATTATAGATTCAGCTCGTAGTAGCAAATATACATCAGATTATGTTATGGCATAACAGGCTAGGTCACATTTTTTTTTCATTTATGAAACATTTGCTTCCAACTTTATTTTCTGGTCAATTAGTTTCTAACTTCCAGTGTGAAATTTGTCAATTGTCCAAACATTGTAGAACTACTTATCCCTTGAGTTCTAATAAAGTTAGTAGTTCTCCTTTTTCACTTGTTCATTCTGATGTTTGGAGACCCGCTCCTGTACCGTCTCTTTTGGGTTTTAGATGCTTTGTGTTATTTATTGATGATTTCAGTCGTAGTACTGGCTCTTTCTTATGAAATGTAAAGATAAAGTTTATTACATCTTAAAAAAAATTATTATCATGGCTCAGACTCAATTTGATATAAAGATTCGTGTATTTCGTTTTGATAATGGAACTGAATATGCGAATTATGGAATTCAAAAGTTATGTGAAGATTATACTATTGAGCATCAAACATCTTGTGTTAGAACTCCACAACAAAATGGTCGTTCAGAATGGAAGAATAGGCATATCCTTGATTTGGCTCGTTCTATCTCCATTGCGATGAACGTTCTGAAATTTTTTTGTCTGAAGTTGTCTTGATAGCTTGCTACATTATTAACTGCACACCTTCTAGTGTGTTGAATTTTTAAACTCCTTATTCTGTTCTTCGTCCTCCTGACATAGAATTTATTCTTCCACCTAAGATTTTTTGTTGTATTTGTTTTGTGCAAGAATTGGGTCAGAAACGTTCCAAACTTGACCCAAATTTTTTAAAATGTATATTTTTGGGTTACTCTAATATACAAAAAGGATACAAATGCTATCATCCACCCAGTCGACGGAGGTTTGTTTCCAAAGATGTTTTCTTTTTAGAAAATCAGCCATACTATTCAGGTCCAGTTTCTTTGTAGGGGGAGTGGTTTGCCACTTGTCGTGACCATGATGTCCAACCATCATAGGTCCCTCTTCCTGTTGTCATCCCAGATCTGTCTATCCCCTCTCTAAAGTCTTCCATGTCACTTATGTCGGTTATACATCATGAATATATTACTGGTGACTCAATTGTACATGCATGATCACATAAGGACTTGCAGTTTTTGGAAGGAAGTCCTGCTTCACAACACTGCAACGTTTCTCTTGTATCAGAATAGTCCATACCTTTCCCACCTGGTAAGCTATAGAATCTTCTGATGTTCCTCCTTTTGCTTCAGACCTTGAGATTCTAATTGCTTTACAAAAGGGTAAAAGATAAATTTTTATTAAATATTCTTTCTCTGATTATGTCACATATTATGCTATGTCACCATCTCATTGTGCGTTCTTACCTTTTGTCTCTTCTGTCATGATTCCCTCTACTATATGTGAAGCAATGTCTGATCCTAAGTGGAAAGCTGCAATTGAGGAAGAAATGAGAGCTTTGACTCACAATGATACTTGAGAACTTGTGTCATTACTCAGAGGGAAGAAGGCAATTGGGTGTCGTTGAGTGTTTACAATTAAGCATAATTTAGATGGTATCGTGGATCAGTACAAAGCACGGCTGGTTGCAAAGGGGTATGCATAAACCTATGGGATTGATTATTATGAGACATTTGCTCATGTTGCAAAGATGAATTTCATTCATGTCTTACTATCCTTGACTGCAAATAGTGATTGAGAACTTCATCAATTGGATGTTAAAAATGCATTCCTTCATGGGGATCTTCAAGAAGAGGTATATATGACTCATTCAGCTGGTATCTCATTTCCCGGCCATGAAGGGCAAGTCTGTTTCTTAAAGAAATCCCTATATGAATTTTTCCAATCTCCTTAGGCTTGGTTTGACCAATTCAGTGGGGTGGTTATTAGTTTTGGATATCGACAAAGTGCGGCAAATTATACTCTTTTTATTAGACGCATTGGTGATAGTTTTACTGCTCTTATTGTCTATGTCGATGATATAGTTATCACCGGAAATGATTCAATCACCATTCAGGAGTTAAAGTCTCATCTTCGACATCGCTTCGAGATTAGACCTTAACCCTCTGAAGTATTTTCTTGGCATTGAAGTTGCAAGATCAAAGTCAGGTATTTTTATCTCGCAACATAAATATATCTTGGATCTTTTACATTAGTGTGACAAATTGGGATGTTGTCCAGCTGATACACCTATTGAGCAAAACCATAAGTTGGGTGATGTGGAAGGAGAGCCCCTTATAGATGTCTCAGAGTATCAACATCTAGTTGGGAAGCTAATTTATTTCTCCCTCATTAGACCTGATATTGCTTATATTGTAGGAGTTGTCAGCTGTTTTTTGCATGCTCCTTGCTCAATTCATCTTGAGGCGGTCTTTCGTATTCTTCGGTATTTGAAGGGTTGTCCTGGAAAGGGTTTAATCTTTTGTAAACATGGTCACAATCGGATTGAATGTTGGACGGATGCTACCTAGGCCAAATCAGTTACCGATAGGATATTGAACTATGTTGGGTGGTAATCTTATTTCTTAGAGAAGCGAAAAGTAGAGTGCAGTTGCTCGCTCTAGTGCTGAGACCGAGTTCCGTGTCATGGCACATGGTATTTGTGCGATGATTTGGCTACAGAAACTGTTACAGGAATTAGAAGTTGATGTTCCAACTCTAACAACTTTGTACTGTGATAATAAAGCCGCAATTAGCATTGCTCATAATCTAGTACACCATGACCACAAAAAACATATTGAAGTTGATCGTCATTTTATTCGTGAGAAGCTACTTTCTGAGCAGATTTGTATGGTATTTGTTCCTACGACCGAACAACATGCGAATATTCGCACCAAAGCAGTTGGCACTATTCAGTTTCAATTTGAGCTATCCAAGCTCGGTATGCTCGATATCCTCCAACCGGCTTGAGGGGGAGTATTAAAGTGTATCCTCCAGACTACAATCAATGATTCTCCAATCAATACTACAATTAAGGATTCTCTAATCAAGGTCCAACTCTCCCAACTACAGTCAAGGATTCTCCAATTAATACAGCCATTGTTTCTATCTTTGGGTGATAGCCCTAGGGATTAATAATAATAATAATCAGCAAGCTTTCTCCCAACTTTCTTTCTTTCTTTCTTTCTTTCTTTCTTCTTCTTCTTCTTCTTCTTCTTCTTCTTCTTCTTCTCTCTCTCTCTCTCTCTCTCTCTCTCTCTCTCTCTCTCTCTCTCTCTCTCTCTCTCTCTCTCTCTCTCCTTAGTTTTATCTATGATAAAAATCCCTAAATAAAAAGGTTGTGACTTGTCCCTTTAGCATGTTTGGTTTCCAATTACAATGATAAATGGCTGAAAATAGCTCACAATTACTCCGTCCTATAATTTTATGGTAATTGTTTACATTCGTTTTTTATGCACACAGGCAGACTAATGAGAAGCCGTGTAGTCAATAATGACAAGTGGGTCCCATTTTCTAGTGATCTAAGTTAATTGTTCTTTTATATAAATGCTTGAAAAGCATCCCACATTGTAAGAACACATGACCCATATCGTTCTTTAGCTTTATTTTTTTGAATGTTTGAACGTGGAACATGGCTATATTTCTACTTTCAACCATTTATTAGTAGGTCATAGTTTATCACATTTAGAAGTGATGTCCATCACCTAACATGTACTTTCAATTATGACAAGTGGGTCCCATTTTCTTGTGATCTAAGCCATTGAAAGTTCATAATTTATCTCATCTAGAAGATCTTTTAATTTTGTTCGAGTTCATACTCATGTCTCACTTGGTAAACTTACAAGAGTTTCAATACAAGGTCATAGGATCGAGTACTCAAAAGTAGTGAAAAACCTCTGTGCTGTGAGTGCATGGTGTGTGAGAGTTATCATCCCATTGAGATCTTTTTAGCATGGATGGGTAGATTTCAATTATGGAAAGTGGGTCCCATTTTCTTGTGATTTAAGTTAATTTTTCATTTTTGTCCAATTTCCTAACTCCTCCAAGTTTCTCGGATTGCTTGCTCCCAGTTGATTTGGAACTTGTTTCTGGACCGTCCATTAAAGTCCTCTTCTTCCACGTTGCAAAATTTGTAGTGATAGGATGTTCCAAACCGTTCATTTAGTGGCTTTAAGAAATGGACGGACAAAATCATTCACAGCAGATAAGTTCAATCATGAATGTTCAGGATGTTTGATTGCTGATTTTTCTACAGAGTACTCAAAGAAGAGTGGACGGGACATTATGGACGGTCCAGATAGATGATATGGAATCCAAAAGGTCCAAATGCGACTAGGGGCATAGAAAGGTTTTCATACCCTGGTGACTTGCATACGCGTTTTGACAGCGTACATGGTCATTAAAAAGACGGTTGGCAACCGTCGGATGGGGTGTGTCCCATTCCATTCAATGAAATTATCCAAACCCGGAATCAAGCCATTGTCAGTTCATTTAGGAAACGAAAAGTTGAAATTTGGCCCAACGTCTAACTACTGTACATATGCCACATGCAAGAGTAAAAAAAATCACGAGGATAAATGGACCATGGCCGTTCAATCAGTGATCGTCAGATGGCTACTAAAACGAAGTGTGTCAACGGTCCAAATACAATGGGCAACTTTAGTTTGTTAAGATTATATAATTAGTGTGACTTTTAGGCCATCCATCACGGCTGTTCAATCAGTGATCATCGAAAGGCTATTAAGACTAAGTGTGTCAACGGTCCAAAAACAATGGGCGATTTTAGTTTGTTAAGATCCTCTAGTTAGTGGAAGAACGCCAAATGAAAGCAGAAGCAATCCATGGATTTAGGCCCATTCTCTATTACTATGTAGGGAATGATGCAATTAGGCCTCAGGCACATTCCATTTTAAAAAATTCAATCCGGATAAGAAGAAATTATCACTTTTAGAGTGTGAATAATAAATCAGCCATGAATTTTGATCCAGGAATGTTAGGAGAGACACGACTTATTAATCTTTATTATAACCAGACATCCAGGGTCAACTGACATGCTAACCAAGTTGTGTCAGAATGTTATGCAAGAAAATGCATGCTTTCAGTTCAAAATTAAGATTTTAGAAATATATATATATATATATATATATATATATATATATATATATATATATATATATATATATATATATATATATATATATATATTATTTTTAATATATTTCTTTTTTTTAGAATTTTAATTTTTATTTTTATTTAAAATTACTTGTAATCCCGCTAGACTTGAATGAAGTTTATCTGGATTATGTTTTTTAGCAAATTATGATTTAAATGAGTCTTACTATTTTGGATAACCTCTACTTAGGTTAGAATTTTACTATTTTGATAATTTTAAATTAATTATTTATTTTTTCTTTACTAGTAATATAATAAAAAATTATATATATTACATATTATTGAATAATAAAAAATATCAAAATTTCTTTTTATTTTATGGAATCAAGGTTTTGCACAATTATGGTAGATGGTGATCTTCCTCCTCACACTCTTCCTGATTTATCATGCCACATGTAATGTGGATGGACAAAGCATTGGGGATTGGATGATGCATGACCTCATTTCAAATCTATATATCAAAATATTTAAAATTCTTGAGAACGGAAAAAAGAGCGAAGGAGAGAAAATGCAGGCATATGTAGTTCATCCTCGTAAACGTGAGCCTGTCTTTAGGTGATCCTGACCGTTCGTCTTCTTGTTCCCATCATGTACGGTCCATACAATGGTGCACCTGGATATTCTCCTGTTAAAAGTGGCTTTTAGTGCATCATTTTCAAACCAACCATTTTAGGCCATTATTCAAATGGGTCTGATCATCCAGCAGTTCCAAGATATCCCATCCAGTGATCATGCAAACCAAGCGCTTGGATTGCTGAAATGTTAGCCCAGTGACAACGACAACCGGCTAGGGTTAGATTACATGACCCTGATGACAGTCGAAGGCACTAAAAGGAGAAAAGTCTAGTCACATTCTTAGGTACATCCATGTATACTGGGTTCTTACTCATGCGTCCACCAGAAACTCACAAGAGTTTCAACATGAGGTCACACGTTCAAGTACTCATTGCGTGGTGAAATTTCACTACAGTGTGAGTGTGTGGATGTGTGAGGGAAGTAAGTATATGTGGCTAAAAAAAATATATATATATATATACACACACAAACATACGAAGGTAATCATGTTTTGTAAGAGATTGATGCTTTCCATCTCTTACTAATAATAAAAGCGCCATGTATGTAAGGCAATCACGTCTAGTAAGATATTAACGCTCTTCATCTCTTATTAATAAAAAAAGCTTCATGTGCATATGTTAGATGGTAGGTATGAAAACATGAAAACATTTACCATTGAAACTATCATGTACCATCATAATGTTTATATTCCATCCAACTCAATCATAAGTTGACTCCTTAGAAAAAAAGAGAAAAATAGATATCAGCTTAATTCATGGCTTTTTTATTCTTGAAGATGGTTTCGAAGGTAAGCTTTTACCCATGGATGTAGCCCATCAAAATTTTGGATCTCTTTGTATTTATATGTTTTTATGATTGATAATGATTTTCTTAACTTCCCAATAAACATTTAGGTATCATACTTAATGCATTTATAAAAAAGAGAGCACACTTAGTTGGAAAGCTTTAAAGTTCTTGTAAGTTTGATTCAGTCCCGAAACCGAAACCTATCCAAATCTCAGTTGGACCACACAGAGGAAAACAGTGGTAAATGAATGCCCCCCATTAAAAGCTCCCTGTGGGCCACAAAAGTTTTCGATCAAGCTTATATTTGTGCTCTCTTTATCTAGGTGTTGGATGGCAAATAAATGTTACGGCGGGCCCTTGGAATTTTTTAAGGTGGATGTTCAATCACCACTGTTTCTTGTGGTGAGATCCATCTGAGATTTGGGTCTTCTTCATTTTTGACTTCATGCCATAAAACGAGCTGGCAAAACAGATGGACAGTGTGGATGTTCAACAATACATCAAGGTGGGTCCCATGGTCATGTCCCCACTGAAGTCGATGTTTCCCAGGCCGCACCGAATCTGCGCTTACGTCGGAAGTCACAGTACCAGGATGATATTAGTTGGAGAATCCTAACCTAGGATTCGTGGATAGACCTTTGTAGAAATTGGACTGTTTGGTCTTTTTCATTTTTAACCGTCCAACAAATGTCCACCAATCCGATCATCAGATTATCAAATAAATGCAGCTTTTGGTTCATTATGGATCTAATCTAGTAATCATATATTTGAACAGTGTAATTTGACTCACCTATATGTCAGCTCCACAATTTCTGAGTGCCAGTGTATTATTCACCACTCTGCTAGAGTACCATAGAATTGTTGAAAATCAATGGTTTTTCAAATAATAAAAATGAAAATTTAAAATTTTCAAAATTTTAAGATTTTCTGCCAAAATGCTTTTTCAATTATTTGAATTAAAAAGTGCGGTGTATGTGCTTTCTCCCAAATTGAAAATGTGAAAAATACTTTTGTTGTTTATATATGGACTTCTAAATAGTATTCTTACTTGAAGCTTTTGAAAGAGATGAAATACGGGTTGCGTCACTGGAACACATGCACGCACGCACGCGCTCGTACTCGAGTATGGGTAGTAAGGCAGTGTAGTTGTAGTGGCGTACTTTGCACTTAGGGTGATCTTAGGGTGTGGGCAGTGAGGCAGTGCAGCAGAGTAATCGCTCCCTTGCGACCTTACGTGAACTAGTGCGAGACGGTGGAATCGCGGTGCCATGGGTCTAGTGCGACGATAGGTCTAGTCAAAGCCTTAAGGTGGTGTGGATCTGAAATGAGCCTGAGTTTTTATAAGTGACTGAGAACGGTTGGATCTTAAATCTGTTTCTAAAAATTGATAGCCACCTCGAAAGCCAAATGGTCTGAAAACGGACGGACTATGATGATCCAACGGTCAGATCCTTTGATCTGATGACCAGAAATGGCTGGAGTTAATGATCAACAGTCGGAAACGTAATCCATACGTTATGAACCATTGATAACAGTCTAGCAACGGTCCATTACCTGATACCTATATAAACTGGACCATTCCAATCCGATTTCATCATCTCAAAACACCATCTCCCATCAAATCAGATATGATTCATAGCTCCATTCTAAAATACTTAGAACATCTTCATCATTTGAGTCTGCTAGAAGAAATCTATCGCGTTAAATTGTTCCACAGTGGACCTATCATGATTACTGCACGCTGGATCCAGATAAAGCTTGTCTTATCTTGGAAGCAATTCGCCTGTAACCCATCAGCAGTTGATAAGGGGGTGAATCAAGCTTTAAGGACAGCGTATTTTATACATGATTCAGCCTAGTAAAACATTTTATTTTCAAATTATTTTTTAATATTTTTAGTGTATCCAATCATTTATTTCCAATGAAAATTTCTCTTTAATTAAGATACATACAAGTCCATGGTACATTTGAATGAACCATTACACGGTGACAGGCGACCAAACAGGGAGCTGCTTTATTATTTGGAATCCTGTCCAACACATAAACACCCAACTCTGTGGGGCC
Organism: Magnolia kwangsiensis; assembly: GCA_037074715.1. Taxonomy (NCBI): domain Eukaryota; kingdom Viridiplantae; phylum Streptophyta; class Magnoliopsida; order Magnoliales; family Magnoliaceae; genus Magnolia; species Magnolia kwangsiensis. The sequence goes on along the minus strand of CM073579.1, from coordinate 3,390,155 downwards.
ATAACAATGTTATTTGTGAAATCCATTCCATCCATCATGTTCTATAGTTTATTTTAGAGCCTAAGCCAAAAATAGCCAGATCTTCAACTCAGGTGGGCAACACCATATTAACCATTGTTGTGCGTAGGGCTACCATGATTTATATCTTTCTTAAAAACTTTTGAAATATAGACTTTAGGCTATTTTTGGTGTGTGTAACCATTTTTTATGAGATCGTGTAATCTTAAAAATAATTGTGATTATGGATCTCACGCTGTACACATAAACAATTATGATTGTGATATGTATATATAAGTGATCATGGCATGTACACACCAGTGATTGTGAATGCCATCATGCACTGACACACTATTTGTAGACGAAAGTACCCTTGCCTTCTGTACGGACACACTATTGACTTCCGTAGACACTACTTTTTACCCGACATATTTTCAAAACACTCCTAAACTTTACTTTCCTAAAGCAACCATTTTGTACGGACACACTATTTGTCAACGAAAATACCCTTGCCTTTTGTACGGACACACTATTAACCACTGTAGACATTACCTTTTACTCAGCATCTTTTTAAAAAATGTTCCTAAACTTTACTTTCCCAAAGTAACCACAAGATAAAGTTAGGAACTTTTTAAAAAGACACAAGGTAAAAGGTGATGTCTACTGAGGTAAATTTCTCTGTTCTCTATTCTCCAGCATCACAACCATAAAAGTTTTCCTAACTATCACATCTTTTCATATATATATATATATATATATATATATATATATATATATATATATATATATATATATATCAAATGGATGTCAAAATAGCCTTCTTACATGAAGATCTCGACAAGGAGATCAGCATGCCGCAACCTGAAGGGTTTCTGGACCGTGCTGAACCTCTATAGTTATATAGATTAGTTAAATTTATGTATAGTTTTAAACAAGCTCCAAATCAATGGCATGCTAAATTAGATTTTATACTAAGATATTATGGCTTTAGCATAAAAGGAGTAAATAAGTATATGTATTATAAAAACTTTATGTAGACACACTTTTATTTAATTTTAAAACTATATAGTGAGCCCCAACCATGGATCCGTACTTTGGATAGATTCACATTTTATGTTTTAGTTAATTTACTTACTTTAAATGTGGTTATTTCAGGGCATGCTATGTTGTTTAGCTTAATTCTATTACCGTTTGGATATCTTGTATACCTGAACCTGATTAGGTCAGGGCTAACTCTACAAAGATTTAGACCTGACCCAAAATGACCCGGACCCAGACCCCGCAAGAATATAGGACCCGATGGAACCCAACCCTGACCCATTGACACCCCCAGGTTAAGAATATAGGACCCGATGGAACCCAACCCCTGATCCATTGACACCCCCAGGTTTATGGTTGTTTGGATTGACATCTAATTTATGAATATTCCAATCTTTAAATTGCAAAGTTCATGGAGAGTGATATTGAGGCCTCTGGATGAAACATTCCCAAATTCACAAATGCCCGATTTCCGTACGAAAGTGGACTGGTAGTCTCCTTTTGATGGTTGGGGGATTGACGGTGTCTATGAGAAATTAGATGTGAGGACCTTAAATGATGGTTGGTGTATATTGAGGATGAGTGGACCATCTATAATCAACATGCATCACTATTTTATTTTATTTTTTGACATTGATCAAATGACGTTCTATCCCATCATTGGGGTTCTTTACAATCAACCGTCCAATTTTTTGTTTGGACCATTTCAAGATACAATCGATCAGTATCGTCCTTTTTGTTGGTCATCGGTCAGCTGGTTAATATGAACCAACCAAGCGATTGTTGCATGAAACGGGCCATCAAAGGTGGGTCCCATATGATGGACGGTTCAGATCTATATTAGACAGTTCTTTATATTATCATCGATTTAAGCCGTCCATTTTGATTCCCATGGATTAAATGGAACTGGACCGTCCAATCTCAGAGGACAACAGATATAAATGGCCAACCAAGCAACAAAGGCGACTAAATCATGAAATGGACGCTGCTAGCAACCAAACAACAAACGGCTAAATTGTGTGCTTTCCATATGGGGCCCACCATGAATGAAGCCTACCTCTTTGGGGCCCACAATGTTGTATATGTAAAATCCACTCCGTTGATCAGGTGATAATCTTTATATCCACCGTCCATATATACCAAATACAATCTCTGAAAAAACTCAGACAGGCCAAAACAACAGGAACAATGTAAAATTGCGCCTAATAGTGACTCACACCTGATGAACGGGTCTGATTAAGGATAAACACAATGGTGTCCCCACACAAAAACCAATGGTTCACATACCACTCATTATTCTCCGTGGTGTGTGTGACCCACCTCAATCTAGATGATTTTTGGCACCAGGGTCTAGCATCAAGGATCTCGTCTGATGGACGGAGTGGATTTCATATATACAACATGGTGGGCTCCAAACGATGTAATAAGTCACGAGCTGATTGATTCTCCACATCCAAACGGCCCCTTCAGATGGTGTGCACTCTCTAGCTTGATAGAGAACCGTTCCTCTGGAGGAACTACTAATGGAGAAACCTGTACCTAAGGCCCATCTATAAGACCATCCGGATGGATTTCTTCATATACGCTTTTTGCTCTTATATCTTTGCTATTAATTTTTTTAATCAAGGATTTTCTGCACCAAATATAACTAATAACTTACAATATATTACAATTAGAAATGAAGAAGCTATCAAAAATAAAAAATCTCACATATGAAATGATTCTTAATATTTATTTAATCCATAGAAAACATGTCGTGGGGTTTCTCATTTTTGAAAATTTAGAGAAAATTTTGGGTTTATTGAGATTATTGAGCCCTTGATCAAATGGTTGCAAGACTTCCATGACTTTTACATGATTGATCCTAATTATTATAGATTTATCCATAGCTATGTGGGACCACTCTTTTCGAGTTATAAAAGAAATGTTTGGTCTTTATAATTCTAATAGGTCACATTGATTTTATTTCTAGGTGAAATATTTTGATTTATTATTTCTTTAGAACCAACTTAAAATTATAGAAAAGAAACAAAAGAAAACACCATTTCTCGTGAAACTAACTTATTATTGTTTGTGTAGCCTTTCTTTATAAAATTTATGAAAACACATTGCTTTTATATTAAAAAATTCTTAAGAAAATTTCCCCACCACCACCACTCCTAATGAAAAAATTTTCCCACAACAAAAATGAAATGAGTTTCTCAAAGTTAAACTCAAATATGCTACCATTCATCTTCAATAAACTCATACAACACATTTACCAATGTAACCTCCCACATGATTTAGTCCCCGTGACTTGTACAATGCCATTATTGTGTCATGTACACTAATGTGCTATTTAGTGCTTGCAACTCATGAAGATGAACATTGCCACGGCCAGTTATATGATTTGGACAATGCCATTATACCATCATGTGCATGCATCAAATGTAGGTGTCACAATGCAGAGATCAATAAAAGAATTTCGGTAAACAAGGCCTTTGATTTTTCACTATTGACCCGGCATCTAATAGGGTATATAGTCATGGGATGTATAGTGACAATTCACGTCCATTCCACCCCATGCATATGCGTAAGATGACCCACATGTGCTAATATGACACATGTTGGCACATATGCTTTTATTCATCTTCCATCGCTCCATATATGTCATGTGTGTCAATGTGCACAAGTGCTATCATCTAGCATCAAGTGCCCACTTGTCAAATGTGTTAGTGCGTCTCTTATATTACATATGTCACCATATAGCTTCAAGTACTTCATGTGTCATGTGTATTATAATTCAACTTCATGCACCCCACATATGTTATATGTGCAGTTAATTAATTTTTTTTTAATATCCCTTACATTCCAAACGTGCTAATGAGATATATGCCCAAAATTATTTGGAAATATTTTTTCAAGAAAAATGCTGTTTTGTCAAATAATAAATTTCAAAATAGATCAAATTTTCTAAATCTAGTGAAAAAACAAATAAGGACAACTTTGTTTCCTTTCCGGCCCATGGTTTCCTAGAAAGAAAATGACCTTATCTTGGGCTCCATCTTTGACTGCGAGCATGTTCATGTTCGAGGATGATCTAAGATGATCCAAGATGATCCAAACCCTTTGAAGGATTTGTATCAATGATCAGAGCATTTTTAACCCTCAGCAAGTATGGCCCATGTAAAATCAAATTGGTCTTGCGGTTGGCAAAGGGTTATTACTTTGTATTTATTTATTTATTTTATTTACACAAGCACAAAGACCCCACACACTCGTGCTAGTGGAATTTCACTACTGATGGATACTGGAACCCTTGACCGGGTGTTGAAACTCCAAAGAGTACCAGCCGAGCCAGAATAAGGACCCAAAGGGTTATTACTTTCCAACACAAATAACTTCTTATACCTTCTTAAGAAATGATGACACACTTAGGATCTCATAATTTGGAATGTCAAGATATTTGATATGGCTTAGATTTTTTAAATCTCTAAATGAGTAATTTAGAAAAAAAAAATTACTACTAAGAAAAGTTGTTTCATTGTCCAATGCAATAATTTAATGGGCCACATGACATAGTTTCTAAATAAATGACCAGAAAGAAACAACTAATGTTCATATTAAGTGATCAAAAGTCCTTACATTAATAAGATTGCACAATTGATCCAATTCTAGCATTGGGGACAAGGTCTTGTGGGGCCGAGGACACCCGACCAACCTTACCCAATTTTAATGGGTCTGGGTCCCATTTATTGAACCCGTTCAGAAATCTGGTCGGGTTCAAGTTTCACTTTTGGGCTTGGTTAAAAGCCGGGTCTAACTGAGTTCGGACCAGGTCTATGTGATGAACAGGGTTGAATTTGGGTTGAGTCGTGTCTAATCATGTCCCAGTAATTTTAATAGTAAAATTGTATTTGTCCAATGTGTATTATGTTGGTTATTCTAATATAATAAATGAGGTTTTCTAAGCCACAAGCATATAAGAGATGTTTACACATTATGCGTGTGTTAAAGTGGCACATGTGTGTGTGATGGATATCCGAACCTCTAGACCAGGACCCAAAAGGACCTGTGCCCTGCAGACTAAAGGATCCGACTCAAACACAACCCAAACCCGACCCACTAACACCCCTAAGTTTGTGGCTGTTTGGATTGACACCTAACTTATGAATTTTCCAATCTTTAAATTGCGAAGTTCATGAAGAGGGATATTGAGGCGTTTGGATGACACATTCCCAAATTAATGAATTCCCAAATTATGTTCGAAATTAGGCATGTTTGGGAGCATGGATTTGGAACCCCCTGTGTTTGGCACCTGAATTCAGGATCCCTTGTGTTGGTGTATTTTTATGGGATGGCTTCTCCCAGACAGATCTTCTTCTACCTGCACAATCCACAATATTAAGGGAACCCTGGCTAGAGCCGAGGAGCCTCCGATGCTTAAGTCAGTCGTCTGATCAATGGCAAAGGGTTTCTTGAGTTTTGTATTGCGTACCTGCTTCTATAAAAAGCTTGGATATTTATAAATCTTAGGAATCCTCACCATATGAGGATTCTTCTCCTGATTATCCGGAGATTTACTCCTCTTTGTTGATTGCTCTCGATCCCGAGGATCTCGGG